>PVIC010056191.1:0-11013 GCA_004025085.1 Thryonomys swinderianus
TTAGTCTGTAGAAATTTACATTCATAGTCTCAGATGGCTCCAAGGCAGGGCATAGCATGAGAGCATGGCAGAGGAAAAACAACTCTGGCATGGTGGTGGAAAGCAGAGAGAGAGATCAAGGGAAGGGGGGTGGCAAGATACACACTTCCAGACCACTCAGTGACTCACCTCCAACCAGTTGTCACCTCCCAAATCATATTTAGCTATTAACTCCATTAATCCATTGATGAGTTTCCCACACCTGTGATTCAACCAACTCCCAAAAGCCCCATCCACAAGTGCATGAGGCTTTGGGGAAAACGTCTACGTATAAACCATAACACCATGAATACATAATATCTTCATTTGTTTATAAACCTCATTCTTAAGTATTTTCTTTTGTATACTATTGTAAATGGTATTATTCCTTTCAAGTTGTTCCTTGCTAGTGTATGGAAAAAATGATCTCTGGTATGTTGTTTGTACCATGAAACTTTGCTGAGTTCATTAGTTGTACTAGTTCTTTAATAGAACTTTCAGCTTTTCTATACATAAGATTATATATTTTGCTATGGAGATAATTTTACATCTTTATTTGCTTCTTATTTATTTTCTTTGCCTAATTTCTGAACTTAGAATTTCTAATATTGTGGTGAAGAGAAGTATTAAAGCAGGCTGATTTTAGGGATGAAACTTTAAGTTCAATATGAAGTTATCTGTGGATTTCATATACTATCTTAGATCATTTCTATTCCTATTTTGTGTAATGTTTTTATTATGAAAGTGACGCAGAAGAGTTAAGGCCTAACTCCCCATCTGAAAAGTGAGTTTGTGTTCTCTAAAAATTGAAGAATGAATTTTAGGAGCGATGGAGGTTTGAGAAGGAAAATTCTATTGAGAGAGAGAAAGCTTCTGCCTTAAGAGAGACAGAAGGGGGAACCCAGAAAGTGGGTAACCCCCTTACCTCACTTTTTACAGGGCTGTTATGGAGCAAAGCCACGAGGTGAGGCGGGTCTGATATAGGGGCTACCAGTAAGATTCCAAAAAGGTAGAAGGGTTGCAATTGACCAATGAGTTCAGTGGGGGCTTCCAATAAGATTTGAAAGAAATGGGCAAACCATGGCTAACCAATGGGTAAATGACAAGCATAGTTACTTCAGCAACTTTTTTTTTTTTCTTTTTTTTTTTTTAGACAGGGTCTTGCTTTGTGGTTCAGGCTTGCCCTGAGCTCATTATGTAGCCCAGGCAAGCCTGGAACTCAGCTATCCTCCTGTCTCTGCCTCCCGAGTGCTGGGATTACAGGCATGAGTCACCATGCCCAGCATTGTATGTAGTTACCAGGATTGAACTCAGGACCTTGCACTTGCGAGGCAGGCGCTGGAACCACTGAGCTAAATCTCCGGCCCACTTCAGCAACTTTTTGATTGAATAGGATCCAATGAGAAATCAAGCCCTAGAGGGTTCTTGCTTGTCAGGAGACTCCTCCAGGTGGTTCAAAGTCCTGGCCTGCTGTCCGGGGAATTTGTAATTGTTGCATTCCAGGGAGGGGCTGAATCTGGATTTTGACATTCCATCTTGGGAGAATGAGGTCTGCTGGTCACTGCTATCTGGAAGTGTAGTTTCTCATTGATGGTGCTGACCTTCAGAAGGATCCTCTTTTTTTGCAAGTCTTTCAAGGGCGGGCCCTATCTATCTGCCTACATATGTCTAGCTGGCTTTTCTACCTATAATAAAAGTATGTTGAATTTTGTCAAATGCTTTCTGAATCAGTTTTGATGATCATATGCTTATCTCCTGTTCATTCTATAAATGTGATACATTACATTGGTTTTAATGTGTTTTGAACCATTCTGTATTTTAGGAATGGTCAAAATATATAGTCCTTTTAATATACTGTGATATTTGCTTTCTAGAATTTGTTGAGGATTCTTATATCAATATTCATAAGACATATTGGGCTGTAGTTTTCTTTTGTTATATTTTTTTCTTTGTTTCAGGGCAGTGCTGGTCATATAGAAATAGGAAGTATTACCTTCTCAAATTTTGAAAGAGTTTCAGAAGGACCAATCCTTTCTCTTCTATTTTTTGGTAGAATTCACTGGATAAGCCATCCTGACCTTGAGTTAAAAAGTTATTCTGATTTTCTCTTTCTTCTTGATTTAAACTTGATATATTATGTGATTTCTAGAAATATATCCATTTCATTTGGTTATCTATTAGTGTGTATGCTCAAAATAATCTATTGCAGTTCATTGTATTTGTATGATTTTCAGTAATGTCTCACTTTCATTTCTGATTTCATTTATTTGAATTTTCTTAGTTTCTCTTAGTTTACTGATTATATTTTATCAATTTTATTCTTTATAAAAAATTGTTCTCTAGCTTAGTTGTCTCTATTCTAACCTTTATCATTTATTTTTGTTCATGTGTACTTCTAGTTTCCTGTTACTCTTTGTTCATTATTTTTTCTTTGGCTCTTTGTGCATATTTAAGGCTATTTATGAAAGTCTTGCTGTGATCATATAGTGTTTAGTACTCTGCGATGTGAAAATCTTTGCTTTGTCAATTCTATGTCTGTACATCTTCAGGGGGGATTTCTGCTGATTTGCTTTTTTTTCTTTGAATGGGCTATATCTTCCCATTTCTTTGTAAGCCTTGTTCCTTTGTTGTTGAAAAAAACCACTTCTCCCAGTTTTAGAAGATTGACTATACAGTCCTTCAATAAGCACTTAAGCATTTTCTTTCCTTAGATATTAGCCCAAGGAAAGAGTTTAGGGTGTTTTCTGAATATGCTTCTTGCATTAGTTCTTGTCTCTTTCAGTTTTATAATATACATGGCTATTTGTGAACATCTTCATTTCTCAACATCTCACACTGGTTTCTCCCTGGGGCTTTGTATATGCCTTCCATCATCTCTTGGTTCAGGCACCTGTGATCTGCTGTCTTTGGCCTACATTTTTTTTCCCATGGTACTGAGGATAGAACTCAGGCTCAGCCTACATTTTTATAAGTTCCTGCCTTTGTTAGATCCACGTTGTGCAAAATGGAGGCTGGTTCTTCAGGCATCCCCCATATAGATCATATCAAAAGATGTGAGTAAGATCTACTCTTACTCTGCTCTTACTATCTGGTTTGAGGAAGGGAATTGAGAACTGGTTGCTACCTTCTCCAGACTAATATCACACTATTCCAGAGAGTGACTCAGTTAAGGGAAAATAAGAATGCTACCAAATTTCTCCCTGGTGTGAATGTAGCCTTTTCTCAAGTGGACATTCATTTTATATCTGCAGAACTTTGATAGTTTTCCAACATCCTATAAGAGTACATTAAGTGGCTTTTAGTTATATTTTATTTTTCTTGAGTAAATGAGAGTTTATGATTTCCTACTCTGCTATTTTGCCTACATAACTTTGAGTATTGAATTAAAGTTCAATTTTAGCTGGTTATTGACCTTATTTTTTTCTTTTTCTTGTTTTTCTCTTTAAGAGAATTCTTTATTGCTACAATTTACATATCTTACAATCACACGTAACATTGGGGAATTTGTACCAATATATGACACAAGTCAATTCTCATTTTTACACATATCCCCACCTACCCACACCTCCCCAACCCCTATATACATACTCTTTTATTTTCTTTCAGAATCATATTTACTCCTTCCCCTCATTACATCCACACACCAAATTTCCCTTGGAAATTTCCCATTCTACAAAGACCATCATACTTCCTAGAGCTCATTTGCATCTAAAGGTGCTCATATCAGTAAGAAGATCTGGTATTTGCCTATCTGTGATCTATTGATTTCACTCATTAGCGTGTCCTCCAGGTGTATCCATTTGCTCATAAATGAATCTTGTCATTCTTTATGGCAGGATAATACTCCATTTTATAAAAAAACATATCTTCTTTTTCCACTCTCCAGTTGATGGGCATTTGGGTTATTACCAAGACTGAGCTATCAAAAACTAAGCTGCTATGAGTAAGGATGTACATCTGTCTTTCCAATGTGATTTTTAAAATTCTTTTGGGTATATTCCTAGCAGGGGGATAGCAGGGTCAAATGGGACCCCTAGTCCTAGTTTTCTGAGAAATCATCACTCATATCTCCACAATGGTTGCTAAATTGCTAGTAAAGATATTTTCCCATGTGGTTGGTTGTCTTTTAGCAGTGCCTATGACTTCTTTTGCTGTGCAAAAGCTTTTTAGTGGGATGAGATCCCATTTGTTGATTTTTTTTCTGCTACTCCTTCTGCTATAGAGGTTTTATTCATGAAGTCTCTGCCTAAGCCAATGTCTCCAAGAGTTTTGCCTAATCTGTTTTCCAGCAGGCTCATTCTTTCTGTTTTAATGTTTAAGTCTTGTATCCATTGTGAGTTTAGTTTTGTTCATGGTAAGAGATAGGTCTAGCTTTAGGTTTTGGCAGATTGAAGCCCAGTTTTTCCAGAACCATTTGTTAAACAGGCTGTCTTTCCTGCATTGAGGATGTTTGGCTCCTCTGTCAAAGATAAGGTGGTTTAGTGTATCTGGGGTTGTTTCTGCATCTGCTAATCTATTCCACTGGTCCTCGGGTCTGTTACTTTGCCAGTTCCATGCAGTTTTTAATCACAGTGGCTTTATACTAGAGTTTTAAATTGGGTATTGTAATACCCTCTGCCATGTCGTGGTTGCTTAGAATTGCTTTTGCTATTCTAGGTCTCTTGTGGTTCCAGATGAATTTTTGCATTATTTCTCTAGCTCTGTGAAGGATAGCGTTGGAATTTCAATTGGAATTGCACTGAATCTGTATAGTAGTTGTGGGAGTATAGCCATTTTGACAATGTTGGTTCTCCCTACCCAGGAACAAGGGATGTCTTTCCACTTTCTGATTTCCTTTTCTATCTCGTTTTTCAGAGTCCTATAGTTTTCACAGTAGAGGTCTTTCACTTCCTTTGTTAGGTTGATTCTCAGATATTTCATTTCTCTGGGTGCTACTGTGAAAGGGATTGCCTCCCCAATTTCTCTTTCAGTGAGTCTGTTGTTTGTGTGGACAAGGCTATAGATTTTTGAGCATTAACCCTATATCCAGCAACACTACCACATCTGGCCATTAAGTCTATTAGTCTTTTTGATGAGTTTTTAGGATCCTCCAGATAGAGTAACATATCGTCAGCAAATAATGACAGTTTAACTTCTTCCTTTCCTATCTTTATTCCTTTTATATCTTTCTCCTGCCTGATTGCTATGGCTAATGTTTCTAGCACTATATTGAACAAGAGTGGTGACAACGGGCATCTTTGTCTCATTCCTGATCTTAGTGTAAAAGGTTTCAATTTTTGCCCATTGGGTATGATGCTGGCTGTTAGTTTCTCATAAATAGCCTGTATTAAATTGAGATAAAGTCCACTGACTCTGATTTTCTGTAGGGTTTTGATCATAAATGGGTGTTGGATTTTGTCAAATGCTTTTTCTGCATCTATTGAGATAATCATATAATTATTGTTCTTGAGTGTGTTAATACAGTGTATTATATTGATTGATTTACGTATGTTGAACCAGCCTTACATCCCTGGGGTAAATCCAACTTGATCAGGGTATATGATCTTCTTGATAACTCTCTGTATTCTGTTTGCCAGTATCTTATTGAGGATTTTTGCATCAATGTTCATTAGAGAGATTGGCCTGTAGTTTTCTTTTTTGGTGGGATCTTTCCCTGCCTTTGGAATCAAGATGATTGTTGCTTCAAGGAATGATTTGGGGAGTACTGCTTCAATTTCGATTTCATTAAAAAGATTGAGAAGTCCTGATATTAACTCTGCTTTAAAAGTTTTGTAGAATTCAGCAGTGAAGCCATCAGGACCAGGGCTTTTCTTTGTTGGTAGGGTTTTTATTACATTTTCAATTTCCCAGATTGATAACAGGTTGTTTAACATTTTTATATCCTCTTCACTCAGGTTTGGCAGTTCATATGTGTCTAGGAATCTATCCATTTCTTCTAGATTTTCCATCTTCTTGGAATACAGATATTCAAAGTATGTATTTATGATCCTTTGGACTTCTTCTGGATCTGTGATGATTTCCCCATATTCTTTTCTTATAGTACGGATTTGAGCCTTTTCCTTCTTTAGTTTGATAAGGTTGGCTAAGGGTCTGTCGATCTTATTTATCCTTTCAAAGAACCAACTCTTAGATTCATTAATTCTTTGTATTGTTCTCATTATCTCCTTTGCATTAATTTCTGCTCTGATCCTTATAATTTTCTCTCTAGTATGTGCTTTGGGTTGTTTTGCTCCTCCTTTTCTAATTGTCTGAGGTTCATCATTAGATTATTTCAGTTTGCTTTATTTTCCAAGTGTAGGCATTCACTGCTATGAATTTCCCTTGTAGAACTGCTTTCATTGTGTCCCATAAATTCCTGTATGTTGTGCTGGGGTTGTCGTTTAGTTGTAGAACCTGTTTAACTTCTTCTTTAATTTCTTTTGTGGCCCATTGGTTGGTCAACAGAGTGTTGTTCAATTTCCACGTGTTTGTGAGGATCTTGGAATTTCTTCTGTTGTTCAGCTGCAGTTTCAAGGCACTATGGTCTGATAGTACGCAGGGGATAACTTCGATTCCTTTGCAGTTACTTAAGCTTGTTCTATGGACTAGAATGTGATCTATTTTGGAGAATGATCCAAGAGCAGCTGAGAAGAAGGTATATTCTCACTTTGTAGGGTGAAGAATTCTGTGGGCATCTATTAAGTCATTTGCTCAAAAGTTTGATTTAGCTCAAGTGTTTCCTTACTGATTCTTTGTCCAGTTGATCTGTCAGTTTGTGACAGTGGAGTATTATAGTCCCCTGCAACTATTGTATTCATGGCTAACTGGCTTTTCATGTCCAGTAATGTTTATTTTATATAGTTGGGTGCATTAGAGTTAGGTGCATAAATATTTATGATTGTTCTTTCTTTCTCTTGGATAGTTCCCTGTATGAGAATATAGTGACCTTCTTTATCTCTTTTAATCAGTTTGGGTTTGAACTCTATTTTATCTGCAAACAAGATACACACTCCTGCTTTTTTGCCATTTCCTATGGCATGGAGGATTGTTTTCCAACCTTTTTTTTTCAGTCTATGGGTTTCTTTCTGAATTAGGTGTGTTTCCTGTATGCAGCAGATTGTAGGTTCTTGCTTCTTGATCCAACCTGCTACTCTGTGTCTTTTAATTGGCCCATTAAGACCATTGACATTAATGGTTATGACTGATATGGAGATATTCAGAGCTGCCATATTTCCCTGTTCTTGGTTCTGTTCTTCCTTGCTTTTCCCCTTTTCTATTTAGTTTCTTGTTTGCCCCAATGAATTCACTCTCCTGGGTCTCATGGGTATGGAATTTTCTGTGTTTTTCCCCAAGATGTTCTTTAGAAGATTTTGGAATGTGGGTTTTGTAATTGTGAAGTTTTTCAGGTGTTGTTTTTTATCATGGAAATATCTTATTTCCCCGTCTATTCTGAAAGATAGTTTTGCATGATACAACAGTCTAGGCTGGAGGTTGTTTTCCTGCAATGCTTGAAATACTTCCCTCCATGCTCTCCTTGCATTGAGTGCTTGTGGTGAAAAGTCTGCTGTGATCCTAATGGGCTTCCCTTTGTAGATGATTTTCTTTTTTTCTCTCACTGCTTTCAGTATTTCATTCTTTTGTTGTGCATCTGGAACCTAGATAATTATATGTCTAGGTGTAGATATTTTTATATCACGGTGTTTTGGAGTCTGATAGGCCTCATTTATCTGTATGTCTATTTCTGTTCTTGTAATATTTTCTATTGTTATCTCTGACAATAGCTTTTTTATGTCTTTTTCGCTGTTTCCTGCTTCCTCAGTGACTCCAATCAGTCTTATATTATTTTTCTTTGAGTCATCTAGAAGCTGTTGAATTAATTTCTCATGGTCTCTTGCTCTTTTCCATAGATTATATCTTTCCTGTTTACTAGCTGCTATGCTGTCCTCTAGGTCTGAGATTCAGTTCTCTGCTTCATTCATCCTACTGCGTAAGCTTTTGTTCTCCTTCATCCTTCCCTGGAGCTCTGCTTGAAGCTGTTTAAAAGGTTCCATTGCTTCTGCTCTCTTGGATTCTATCATCTCACTGATCTCTTCTTTAATGATGTTTTCACTGTGGACAGTATCCCTGTTTTGATCTCAGAGACGAGTTCTGATTTCCATTTTACTAGATCAGCTTTAGTTACAATCTCTAAGAGTCCTTTTGCTTGAGTTTCAGTTTGCCCTATTTCTCTTTTCTCTGAATTTCCCTGTGGTGGTGATCTTTGTGTCTGTTTTTTTGTATATTTTCTCATTTCTACTCTTTCGTTGTTACTAGTGCTATTCTTTGCCTGATGACAGGGCAATGTTTGTTGCAGGTCTCTTTCTATTTTCTGGGGCTCTTTGGGTGTGGCACCTTCCTGGGGTGTCCTTCTTGAATCTGTAATGACTCTTGAGAGTTCTCAGTTCTGACACATCATGAGAGGTATTTGAGTAGAACAATCACATCATCTTTGTTACCATAATATAATCAATGCCAATATCAGTATTAAACACAGTAAATAAAATGAAAAGTTAGTGCCAGAAGTGGTGGCTCATGCCTGTAATCCCATCACTCGGGAGCCAGAGACAGGAGGATTGCTGAGTTCGAGGGTTGTCTGGGCTACATAGTGAGCTCAGAGACAGCCCGAACTACAAAGCAATACCCTTTCTCAAAAAAAAAAAAAAAAAAAGTTTTGTTAAATTCTATTCTGAAGACTTTGAGCTTATGAGTTACCTGTATGACCATATGCCAAAATTTAGAATTAATCAGCAATTTGTTTACAACATGTAGATCGTAAATGTACCCCCCAAACCATTTGGGGATAAGAGCTCACTGGGGAGTCAGGGAGGTAGGGGGGACAGAAGGAGAGTGAAATAGGTTTAGCAGATTTATGAAGATCACCTATACTTTAGAACCTTATATATGCCAGCGGGTAATAGAGGATGAAAGGGCATATATAAAACAGTACCAACTGTATGCTGTAAGACCATTGGAGACTTTGCACACCTTCTTATAATAGTAGGAGAAGATAGTAGGGCAGCCTAAGAGTGTTTTACTTCTAGGTATTGCTTCTGACAGGAAGATAGGAGAGGGTATAGGGACAAGAGGTGAATAGATGGATCTAGGAGTAGATGGCAAAATAGAAGTTAGATTCCTTTTTTTTTTTTAAATCTTGCCTGGTCTCTCAGAGCAGCTGCAGTGTGGAGGGATGCAGGAAATGGCTCCAGCTCCTCTCAGACATGAGTCCTCACAACACAGCTCCGGGGTGGGGTTTGGGCCAGCCGGCCGGCCTCAATCCTCCGTGGTGCTGATGGCACCCAGGGTCTGTTCGTCACTCCTCACTGCAAGGCTCCAGGGTGGAGCGGGCTGGTGGGCAGGCCTCAGTTCTCCACCGCTGCCAGGAACACAATTGTTGTTGACCTTATTTGAAGGTCCTTTCTTTGTTGGGTCTGAAATTTTATTGAAACTTCACATGATGGAAGTAAACAACCCGCCCTACATCCGTGCCTCCTTTGAGTGAAAAAAATGAGAGTATTTATTATCCCAGTGTAAGCTGTTGAATTGATCAGTTTAGAGTTTCTTGGCAGATTCTTGCTTAGTCCTTTGAGTTTAACTGCATGGATTTTTATCCTTAGTTTTCAGCAAAGATTCAAGGAAAATTCTGTGCTTATTTCTGAATATTTTGCTACATTTTTTGATTTTTTTCTAATTCTCCATGCTACAGATTTCATCTCTTTCAGCTTCCCTAATCTCTGATCTTTTTCTCGACTCACTGAGTTCACCATGACTCCTCCTAATATGAAGTTTCCACGATATTTTAAAACAGATTTTTTTCTCTTTTTCATTATATGCTCTCTTGAACTGACTGTCCATTGTCCAATATAAGAAAACAGGTATATATTGTCCTATTTTTAAATTATCTGTATTAGAAGGCAATTTTAGTAGCATTTACTTGGCTATGTTTGAGGGGTTGGAGAAATTTATTACCAATTTGTAATATTTGAACTTACTCTCAATTTCTTTCATAAGAAAGTAATACACATTAGGATGTATGTATTTTTATTTTAATAGCTATTATTTATTTTTTTAATAGCTAATTTTTATTTTAATAGGACTGTTTGTATATGCAGTAGAAGTGGACTAATTTGATAATCATCCCTGTCCACCATGCCCAGAAAAATATGCACATATAGTAAATGTTTAGCATGTGTTTGTTGAAATATACTCTCAAATAACCAGAAAATTTGCTCACATGGTATACAATTTCAGGGGAATAGATTTTGAGACCACATTCAAATTTCATGCCCCTTCAGCATGGTAGTTGGTTTGCTCCTGTTTCTAACTCCACTGAATCAGCTACTGAATTGTGTTGTGCTTTGTTCTCCACTTGACCATCCTTTAAGGCCTTTACTTCCAAACTGCCTTGGGGCAGTCTAAGAAAATTATGACTTCCACTGCTGTAGTTAATGTGTCAGAGAAGGAGACATAATGATTTCCTGCAGAAACTGGGCTGTAAGTATAAAATACAGTGGAAGATGAAAAGTACTAGGGGTTCAGTGAATTTTCACGGGGTGTGTGTGTGTGTGTGTGTGTGTGAGAGAGAGAGAGAGAGAGAGAGAGAGAGAGAGAGAGGGAGGGAGAAGGAGAGAGACAGAGAAAGAGAGACAGAGAGAATTTGTATTTTTATCATTTTATCATTACAGGGAATGTTACAAACTCTGAGATGATCCAGACACTGATATTGACAAACATGGATGCTTTAATTTTAAAACATCTGTATGGAGTACAGGATAATTCATATGCTTAGATTTCCTGGGATTTTTATTTAGCTACCTTTTTTTCTACTTTTTAAAGCTAGAGAATCTTCCATTAATTAAGCTATGAAGATACTTTGTTTCTCTTTTAAAATTATAATTTTAAGAATGCATATTTTGGGCCGGAGGGTTGGCTCAGTGGTTCCGGCGCCTGCCTCGCAAGCGCAAGGTCCTGAGTTCGATC
>PVIC010056192.1:0-11004 GCA_004025085.1 Thryonomys swinderianus
CCTTCCCTTCCCTTCCCTTCGTCTTCCCTTGTCTTCTCTCTTTCCTTCTTTTTCTTCTTAGATGGAATTAGTTACTATGTTAGTTTTATGCCATTTTCTGGTGAAAATCAGCTCTAGTCATTCCTCTCCAGCAGCTCACTTGATCACATTCATTTTATTTACTGGTTACACTCTAGTTCATTGGCTTCCTCTCTTACTGGTGTTTTTGGCATTTCCCAAATAAACTTGTTTCAGGTTCTGCTTCTGAGTTAACTCAATTTAAACTAGTATCACTCACTGATAACTCATACCCCAGACATACCTATTTAAGTGTTTAACGCAGGCCAGATTTGACATGGGAGTATATGGTATCTTTGGTTCTATGGCATGAGATTGATCCTTGTGTTCTTCTACAACTAAGATGACCATGATGTATTAAAAACTGGAAGGGGCATTTAATGCTAGGGACCAGAACCACTACCTATTTTGAGGGTTACTTCTGTTATTTTAAAGTTAAAATATCCACCTAACTGGTTTTCACTCTTTTAAAGGGAGAAGGAAAGGGAAAGAGAAAGTTGAAAGATAGATAATTTACTAGTTCAAATTAGACAACTAATCATAACAGTTAGCCCATGGTCTGAAAGATTCCTTACCTTAGTATTGTTCTAGTTCTAACACTCTAACTAAATAAAAGTGAGTCACTCTTTTCAGGGGCAAATTCCCAAAGTAAACATTGGGTTTCTAGCATTTTTTCACTCCATTTTTACCAAACAGCAAATTTCACATATTGGACAAAGATGGGATAGTTTTGAGAAACTTGATTAGAATTTTATGTGCCAGGTCAGGATTTAGCTCAGTGGTTCTGGCATCAGCCTGGCAAGAACAAGGTCCTGAGTTCAATTCCCAGTACCACATATAACAGTGCTAGGCATGGTGGCTCACGCTTGCAATCCTAGCACTTGGGAGGCAGAGGCAGGAGGATTGCTGTGAGTTTAAGGCTAATTTGGGCTGCATAGTGAGCTCTGGGCCAGCCGAAACTACAAAGTGAGACCCTGTCTCAAAAAAACTGGAAAAAAAAAAGAATTTTATGTGCCAATCACCTGTGTTTATTAACAACATATATTTCTTAGGAAACACAGTTTTTAATAAGTGAACATCAAACCAAGTTGTGGGTTTAAAAAAAACTGTGAAGCTTTGATTTTATTTTCTGAAATAGATGGATTTCAGTATGTCAAAACAAGTCTACAATCACTGGTACAGTGATCCACTAATTTGCCTTTCTCTTCCATCATTTTTATTGCTCTTTTAAATTTTATTTGATTTAAGGCACTATTCACATGGTGCAAATGTTTGCAACTGTGCTGTGCTCCTGCCAGAGAAGTATGGCACCTTCTGTGCCCTATATTTTTTTCCATTGAGGTCAGAAGAGACCCTCTGCTTTTAATTCTTCCCTTTCTTCCTCTTTTTTGGGGGGGAGGGGAGAATCTAAAGCTTCTCCAGCCAGCTCTTTAACACTAGATTAAGATGGCTGACTAGATGGTATTCCAGGAAGTAAATTTTACCAAGGATTGTCTTTTTGGAATCTACCCTAAGACAATTGCTTGTGGGAGGTCCTCAGTGTGTGGGAGTTCCTCGCACCTCAAAAAATCACTTCCAGAACTTGATTTAGGCACCATGTTTCACCTGGCATTTATCTAAAATTGTTCCTTTCAAGAAAGCAAGTCATTAAGGAGAGGATGGGAGTGGGAAGTGAATACAGAGAAACATATGTGGATGCATGTGTTTGGCACTTGTTTTGAACCAGAAGGAACCAAGGACGTTAAGCCTTATTTGTTTTGATAGTTCTGCCTCTAGGATATTCACCCATTCATTTATCCACTTACATACTCACTCTTATTATAAAATGCTTGCCATGGCTTAGTCACTGTGCTAATTACTAGAGATATAAATTACAATGATAGTCATCAAGTCATCAAATGATTTTCTTCAAGTTAGAAACATCCATAATGAGAGGCAATAGTTTTTAAAGGTAGCTTTAAATTTCACATAACAGAATAGGTCTTACTTTATATTTTTTCAGAACTCTGTCTGAACATTATTCTTGTTGAGTAATAATCATGTATGAATTGAACATCACTGTTTCAGAAATCCAAAACATCCACAAATATGGAACTTTTTGAGTGCCAACATGGAATCATGAGTGGAAAATTTCACCTCGTGGCACAGATTTCACTCAGAATGCAGACACACTGAAAATATTGCGTGAAATTACCTTCAGCCTATGTGTACAGGTGCACAAAAGACATGAGTGAATTTCCTGTTGAGATTTGGATTCCACCTCTAAGGTATCTCATATGTATAGGAAAAGATTCCAAAGTCTGAAAGAGAATGTGATCCAAAAAAACCTGAAATAAGGATGTTTACTGGGTATCCAGAATCAAAATTTAAGACAAAAAAAAAATTTTTGTTGTTGTTGTTGTTGTTGTACTGGAGATCTAACCTCGGGCCCTTGTGCATCCAAGGTTGGCTCAGTACCACTTGACCTAAATCCCCAGACCCCAGAAAAGGATCTTGAATTATTTTGTCTTATTGCTGCAAGGTCTGCACAATATTTTCAGGTTTTTTTTTGTTGTTGTTGTTAATTTCCTGATGGTAGGACAAGAAGTAAGGGAAGAAAAGATCAAAAGAAAGGGAAGCAGAAGGTTGTACCAGGAGACACTTTAGGTAAGGAAATCAAGGTTAAAATAAATTCACTAAGCCGGTGTGGTGGCTCACGCCTGTAATCCCAGCACTCGGGAGGCAGAGACAGGAGGATTGCTGAGTTCAAGGCTTGCCTGGGCTCCATAGTGAGCTCAGGGCCAGCCTGAACTACAAAGTGAGACCCTGTCTCAAAAAAAAAAAAAATTCACTGAAGGTGATCAGCACTGAGCCTATTTCTAAATTGCCTCAAGTAATGGTAGGTGTACATCGAGTCATACTTAATTTGGGTAACATTTGAATTATTCAGATAGGATGTGGTCATTAATGAGTGCTGTTGAAGTGCTCTTGGGAGATTTCCTGTTTTCCTGTCCTTCCTAAATGTTGAGCCTGTAACAGGTGCTAGTTAGTGATCACTGTCAGAGACAAGACTTTGGGAACATGAGTAGTCTTCCCATTAGCCAAGCACCGTGGGTGATGTCCACTTAGGTGTTTTAAGAATGCTTGTATTTGCTTTGCTTAATAATAATGAATTTACTTGCTTTTATTTACCATTTTGAAATAATAAGAGTAATTTTGTAGAACTTATAGTGGAACAGAGTAGAGCATTTACCACGTGCTGTTGCTTTGGGCTCGTTAGCAAAGTGTCTCTTTTTTAAGAAAGTGAAAAAAAAATTGTGGTGAAATGTGCGAAGACAGTGCCATGGTCTCCAGATCCCTTTTGTGTTTCAGGAAATACTCCTTTGGACTCCAAGAAGTTAAAAAAAATTGGGCTTTACAGATTTGGGTTTCTGTATAGAGCTTAATTCCTCTTAGGAATTTATAGAAAATTAAGAAAAATTTGCCTTTCTGTTGAGAGAGACTTGTACCAAAATAAATCCACTTGGAAACTTGCTACCGCATTGTTCTCTCTGGTTGCAAAATATTTTAATCTGTGGCACAAAATAATTTCTTCTTCTGTTTGGCACATCTTCCCCTCTTGTCTGGTGTCTTAATACATAATCACATGAGATAAAAATGATCCCTCCCAATGTGATTTTAATGAATTGAAAGGCACCTGCTTTGCATGTGTTTGCTGGTGGAAGGGATGGGTACAGATTCTTGACTGACTGCAGCCTCTAGTTACATCACAGTTGATTAATAAAAGCAATCTGCATAGTTGCCCCTCCTACCGGATGTCTGAACAGATTCAACATTGTTGCAAGTTTACATTTTATTGGATAAAATAATTGTTTGTTATATATTGTAAAATTGAACAGTGAGGAAAATATTGGGAAGATTTTTGAAATTGGCTAAGTACTACTTGATTATTCCTTGGCATTTTAAATTTTCCACTCCAGACAGTTGTGTATTTTGATAAACTTTGGGAGAAGTACAAATATAGTTTTCCCAAATGTATTTTTATGATCATAATTTGATATTTTGCAATTGTTCTGTGGCTGCCCTTTCTTGTATTTTATTGCCTTTTTCATAAATTAGAAAATCTTGAAAAGATAAATCTGTAGTTGGAGAAATTTGCAGTTAATGTGATTAATACTAACTCAGATATTCTAAGAAAAACAAATCTTGATTCTTTCCCCCCACAAGTTACTCTTAATAATTTACTGAGATTAATGCTATATGTTTCATCTGATTTTTAAAAACAAAAGTTTTTAGCTGGCCGTGGTGGCTCACGCCTGTAATCCCAGCACTCGAGAGGCAGAGACAGGAGGATTGCTGACTTCGAGGCTTGCCTGGGCTACACAGTGAGCTGAGAGCCAGCCTGAACTACAAAGCGAGACCCTGTCTCAAAAAAAAATTCTTTTAAAACAAAATTCATACTTTATTTATAAAAATTTCCCCAAATACAAAAAAATTAGGTAAGTTTACTATTAAACATGTCTGTCTGACCTAAATTCAACTAATTTCTTTTACCTTTTGTCCCATTTAGTGCCATTTTTGATATTTTGATTTGAAATCTGAAAAATGATCAAGTCTTCTCTCTCCAAAAGGTTTCAGTACACCTCTGCTTATAGGAACACATACCATCAGCAATTGAAATTTTGTAAATATAGATAGATGTTTTAAATAGTACAGATTATCAATTTAGAGAAAAAATGGAAAATATTTTCCTTATTCCTGTAATAATTATACACTCAAATTTTTTAAAATTGAATTCTTTATTGGTACATTTTATATACATCTCACAGTCACACGTAACATTGGAGAATTTGTACCAGTATATGACACAAGTTAATTCTCATTTTTACCCACATCCCTACCCACCCACACCTCCCCATCCCCCCATACATGCTCTTTTATTTTCTTTCAGAATCATATTTATTCCTTCCCCTCATTACATTCCCATACCAAGTTTCCTTTGGAAATTTCCCATTCTACAAAATTTAAATAAGAAACAACTCATTAAACTTGTTCTTAATTTCCTTCATATTTATAATTAAAAATATTTGGTAGAAATCCATAGAATGCTATTTTGTGAATTATGCAAATATACATTCATGTTTAAGAGGCCCATCTGTTTTTAACCATTTTAAAGTAAAGATTAATATGGTAACCTGGTAGAGGCAGAGAAAGAAAAGAAAAAACTTGACAGTAAAAAATGGAGACAAACATGTATATAAGAGATGAGTTGTAGGGAGGGCAGGATGACAGGGAAAATAAGAATCAAGATATATTATATATAAGTACAAATCCCCAGTGAGGAATGTGAATCCTAATTATTCCTAAAATGGCCCAATAAACTCAATTTATTAAAGAAATATGATGGTCAAATAAGGAAGACATACAAATAGATAAAATAAAGATTAGCACCCATTCAGTTTATAGGAGTTGACAGTCTGAATTGGAGTATAAGATATAAGATGTAAATACAAGTCATTGTTTTTTCAAATACATAGCATGAGGGTAAGGTGTTTAGTATGATTATGACTTTTTCTTTTTGGGTTACTTCTAGATTTAACTTTTGTGGCTCAAAGGACATTATATAGTCATGGAAAGACAAAGAAAGGATGGTAGATTCAACTGAATGCACTGGTCATCTGCCCTACGCCAGGAACTGAGCAAATTCCTTTTATATAAATTAATTTATTGCTTACTATCTTCGTGAGAATGATATGATAAAGCCAAGGCATGATCAGGTCATTTCTCATTAGACATTGTTACGTGGCTCCATGGAAAAGTAGTGGAGTAGACAGAAGTAGGAAAGTCAAGCTATGGTGAAAAGACCAGCTGTTTATCAAAGTGACAGATGCAGAGAGTAACAAATGCAGGTCAGTCTACCCACTTTCTCTTCCACTTGACTTTGAGAATATATTGCTTCTCTTTCTCTTAATTCAGTGCAGGTTTCTAGGAGTTTTCGCAATTCCCGAAGCTTTCTCGTTATGCTAACCTAGATTCAAACTAGATTTACATCCCAGAATGGCATGGTTAGTCACACTTCAAGCTGTTTGTTGTATGTGTCTCGCTTAGAAGAGAAGTGTGAACTCACCTAGGGCAGGTTCTAGTGCTGCCTAGAGCACTTTTTGTGCTTCTTTTTTGGCTTAGTGTCTCATCCCCAAGTATGTGCGTCTAGTGACTGGTCCTTGGCTTCCAGTGCATTTTTGTAACTTATTGTTCATTGATTTGCCTTAGGGAAGGTAAAATGTAATTGAATTCTAAGGAGAACCGAGAGCAATTTCCTGGCTACTTTTGCTTGATAAATAGCATGGTTTTTTGAGCATTAACTTCACTGCAAATTTTTGAGACAGTTTGCAGAAAAGATTCCTTTCTGCCTTGGATGTGAACAGAACTGCCTCTGTTCTTTGGCTTCTATTCTTTGGAAAAGAATCTCCATAATAGGCTGCCCCAAATCTCCTTGAAAATAACTTAATGGCAACTTTGATATTGTAAAAGATCTTGGCAAGTGTTGAATAATATACCTTTCTTCATGGAATGATATAGAAGGCAGTCATTCTGATTTATTGTTTCTCTGCTGCATTAGATAAAAAAAGCTCCACTACAATTCTTGATAATGCAATTTATGTTTTTGTTTATAACCTGCATAGATTTTCTGTGCAATCCATGACATACCATCACTCAGGAGGAAAACTCTGTATGTAAAAAGGGAATACTATGCCATATACAAAAAGAGAATACTATGAAATATGGGAAACAAGTGAAGCCAATTTAATGACTGCTTATTAGTCAAATTTTGTTGTGTGAAGTATTCCACAAGTACTTTTAATTTTCAACTACAAATTATGAGCACACTTAAAAATTTCCATTTCATAGATGAAAAATTAAATATTAAAAGATTAAGCATCTTTTGAGTTACAAGTTTACATAATGATTAAATGGATGAGCCTAACTCTCTTTGTGGCAAGATTAATGATTTTCCCACTAAGTCCTACTCCTTACAGCATTTATTCACTTATTCATGAATAGGTATATGAAACCAAATATACCAAATTCTAAGGATAAAGCAATGATCAGTATACATTTTTGAAAGGGAAAAAGATGGTGCAATTCAAATTAACATAAAAATACTTCTGTAATTGTCATGAAGTATCATCTAACTTTAGCTAGAATGGCTATTAAAATATAAAAAAAATGAATACAGTGAGAAAATAGGATGGACTCATATTATTAGTAGGATGTAAAATAATATACTCATTAGAGAATAGTAAAGAGTCTCAGAAATCTAAAAGTGTGCCTACTGTCTGATCTAGCTATCTCCCATCTCAGTATATGTCAAAGGGTATGAAATTGACACACTAACGGCATACCTGGATGCTCACATTCATGATGACACTAATCACAACAGCTGAGCTATAGAAACCACTTAGATGATCTCCAACAGATGAATGAATTAAAAAACCCTGTGGTGCATACACATAATGAAGTATTATTTGGTCACAAGAAGAATGCAATTCTTCCTTTCTTTTTTTCTTGGAATTTTTTTTAGTTTATTTTTATCTTTGTTGCTTACACCCAGAAAATAGAACAAACTCAAATAAACAATCTAATGGTGAACCTCAAACTATTAGAAAAAGAGGAGCAAGACAAACCCAAAGCTCATACAAGGGAGGAGAGTATAAGGATCAGAGTAGAAATTAATGCAATGGAGACAAAGAGAATGATACAAAGAATCAATGAATCAAAGAGTTGGTTCTTTGAAAGGATAAGTAAAATCAACAGACTCGTAGCCAACCTTATCAAACGAAGGAAGGAAAAGGCTCAAATCCATGCTATTAGGAATGGAAATGGGGAAATCGCCACAGATCCATTGGAAGTCCAAAGGATAATACACACGTATTTTGAAAATTTGTACTCCAAAAAGATGGAAAATCTAGAAGAAATGGATAGATTCCTAGACACATATGAACTTCCAAAGGTGAATGAAGAGGATATAATAATGTTAACCCAATATCAATCTGTGAAATAGAAAATGTAGTTAAAAAATCTACCAACAAAGAAAAGCCCTGGTCCTGATGGCTCCACTGCTGAATTCTACAAAACTTTTAAGGAAGAGTTAATGCCACTACTTCTCAATCTTTTTAATGAAATCAAAAGGGAAGCAATACTCCTCAAATCATTCCTTGAAGCAACCATCACCTTGATTCCAAAAGCAGAGAAAGACCCAACCAAAAAAGAAAACTACAGGCCAATCTCTCTAATGAACATTGATGCAAAAATCCTCAATAAAATATTGGCAAACAGAATAATGAGAGTTATCAAGAAAATCAACACCCTGATCAAGTTGGATTTATTCCCAGGGTTGCGAGGCTGTTTTAACATATGTAAATCAATAAATATAATGCACTCTATTAACAGACTCAAGAACAAAAACCATATGGTCATCTCAATAGATGCAGAAAAAACATTTGACAAAATCCAACACCCATTCATGATCAAAACCCTACAGAGAATTGGAATAGATGGACTTTATCTCAAACTAATACAAACTTTTTACGAGAAACCAACAGCCAGCATTATACTAAATGGGCAAAAACGGAAACGTTTTACACTAAGATCAGGAATGAGATGAGGATGTCTACTGTTACCCCTCTTGTTCAACATAGTGCTGGAAACATTGGCCACAGCAGTTAGGCAAGATAAAGAAAGGGAACAAAAATAGGTAAGGAAGAAGTTAAACTGTCATTATTCGCTGATGATATGATCCTCTATATAGAGGATCCTGAAAATTCAATCAAAAGACTGCTGGATTTAATTGCTAAATTTAGTAGTGTAGCTGGATACAAGGTCAGTGCTCAAAAATCAATTTTTTCTTTTTGCAGCAAAATGGTTGAACCTGGAGTATAACGTATAGTGCTAAGTGAAATAAGCTAGATACAGAAAGACAGGAACTGAATACTATCTCTATTTGTAGAAGACTCCCCACCAAATGTTGACCTGAATACAGAAGAGTGATAATGACTACAAAATATTGGAAGGGTGTATGTATGGTGGAGGGTGTATAAAAGGAAGTTGGTTTATAGTGTATATATAATGGAAATAGTATATCAAACCTAATATGTAATGTTAATACACATTAATAAAATGAAATAAAATAATTTTTAAAGAATAACGTGTATTCTTTGAAGAGAAGAAAGACATTTTCTCATGCAGTATCTAGTATGCATGTGAGGAGAACACTTTGCTATCCAGTGAAAATTTGTGTTAATGGTTGTGATGGCTCTCAAACCCTTTGTATTTTTCATTACTAGGACAAATTGTCTGTTGTAGTATTTAAAGGAGGAAATGGTTTATTTAGATTCACAGCTTCAGAAGTTTCAATCCATAGTTGGATGACTCCAAGGTAGTAGCATCTATTCTTTTTATGGTGGCACAGAAAGAGAGAGAGAGAGAGAAGAGAGAGATGTGGGGGACAAATCTAGGGAACAAACCTCTTAACACCCTTCTTGGTGCACAACACTATGCTGTAAGAATACTTGGTGTGTATTGTTGGATGTGGGACCTACTTTCTTAGAGATATTGATTTCCCAGACTCTGCATTATTTAAAGAACGGAACTTTTGGGAGTGAGGTGTTGGAACTTACTGTAAATGTATTTGAATCTTGAATAGAGGGGAAACTCCATTCTTAGTGGAGGAAGGGGAGAGAGGTGGACTCCAGGTATTACCTTTTCATGCCGGTAGTTCTCAACATTGAGTGTGTGTCAGAATCTCAGAGACAGGTTTTAAAGCTGAGATTTCTCAGTTGATTTCTGATTCAATAAATCCGTGGTGGAACCTGGGACTTTACACTGCTAACAAGTCTCTAGGTGACAGTGGTGCCGCTGACTTGTGGACCACCTTTTGAAAACTGTTACTTTATAGGAATGTCTTATTAGCTTTTCATACAGAATAGGCAAAAAATGAGATATCTGCTATATATTCCCTGTGCCTATTTTTTCAGCTGCTTCACCCAATAGACTCTGGGTAAAAGGAACTAAATAATTCATAAAATAATTGCCAGTAATCTCTCTACTTACAAAAGAGTTACTTTTTGTTTAATTTTATTTATTTGCAGATAGAACTTAGAGTTTATTTATGTAAGTGTTCATTAAAATTAAACTTCAGAAGCTCTCATTAAATTTAAAAAATATATGGAGTTAACATTTTTTTTTCTGTTTTTTCATCCTTCTTAAGTAATAGTTGCACTACAAACTTTATTTATTTATTTGGTGCTACTAACAATTGAGCTCAAGGCCTCTGGACTGAGCTGCATTCTGGGCCCATTTAATATCTAGTTCTTTAAATTTTCAGATGGAGATAGCGTCTTACTGTCACTGAGTTGCCAGGCTGGGCATGAACTGAAAGTCCTGCTTATAGGAGTATGGCTAAAAAAATATGCCTGAGGTTATTTGGCATATACCTGTACAACGAAAGAAATTTTAATTCAACCATCAAGCTCAATGGATATGACTCTCTTTATCTTGAGCGAAGTGATAACTAAACACTTCAACCTCAGACTTGAGTATTTTGATATAACATATAAAGTGCATTCAGCTGAGACAGTAATCTACAACATTCTATTTTTTTCCTCCTTGATTTATGTTTGGTGTTCTATTAAAGTGTTCTCTTTTCCTCCAACTCCACATGGATGCAATGTTTCTTGTCTGACAGCCAAAGTCAACCACTTAAGGCATCTAGGGGTGTTGCAGGCATGGACATGAATGTGGAGAGAACACTGGAATCCAGGATCATGTGGGCCACCAGTGGTAGCTCTAGATCCTCACAGGCTGGCCAGTGTCCAGGAGGTCAACATGAGACATTTGAGGGGCAAAGTTTAGGAAGCAGCTGCAGGGCCTGCAGTGAAAGTAGCTTTCTTTACAGTGGAAGGCAAAAAG
>PVIC010056193.1:0-11011 GCA_004025085.1 Thryonomys swinderianus
TCACTATGGTGCCCAGGCAAGCCGCCGCGAACTCAGCAATCCTCCTGTCTCTGCCTCCCAAGTGCTGGGATGACAGGCGTGAGACACCACGTCGGCACTGTGGTATGTGGTATTGATTGTTGGTGGGTGTGTTTCCACGTCCAGCATTATATGTGGTTACTGGGGATCGAACTCAGGACCTTGCGCTTGCAAGGCAGGCGCCGGAACCACTGAGCGAACCCTCCGGCCCTAATCTTTCTATCTTTGACACGTTGAGCCAAGAGGACTGATGCTGAGTGCTCATTCTGTAATTTCCTTCTGACCCGGAACTAGGTCAAGGTTGCAGCTGAAAATGCTGAAAGATAGATGGTATTTGGGTGGGGGGAGGGGGCTCTTGGGCTGCTAAACAAACTATGAAAAGACTCTACAGAATTCTTATTGTAATATAATAAATTTCCTTAGCTTTTGGTTTACTTTTTTCTTCCTGGTGTTTCTTATTTGTGTATGAAGGCTTTCAAACCAATTAGGCCCTGGGAAAGAAGCCCTCACCCACCTACGTAAGGCCAAAGCTTCTCATTTCCACTCATTTTCAGTCATCAACTTTCTTGATAGACCATCAGTAGGAAATAACAATTACCTCAGCAGGAAATGTGGGGCAGGCAAGGATTATGGAAATTCAAAAATGGAGAAACCTAGACACATATTCCCTCTTCTGTCTCATCAGCACTCCTTCCTACCAAATTGCTTCTGGGAAATCAGCGAGCTCCTGTCCAAGTTTTCCTGAGACGAAACCCTCATCATCTCATGAGCAGTGGAAACCCCCTTTTCCTTTGTTTATATTATTTAGTTTTCCTACCAGACTGTTAAATAACACATATTATAAGAGACAAAGACCGAGTGACATCTATTCTCTCATTCATATACATTTGTAAAATGTTAATAATGATTTTGAAGACCAGAGCACAGTGAATAGTTTTATAATTTCTTTATATTTTTATAAGCCATTAACACATTTTTTAACTTAAAAGAAAGGGGGAAAAAAGGAAATGGGACCAAGATTTACATTATACCGTAAATGATGAAACTAACACAGATAATGCTAATAAAGAGGCCTCTTGCACTCAAATTATTAACTAATGCGATGTTATTAATAGAACAGAAAAAGAAAAACTAACATACAGTTAAGACCACTGTGAAGGAACTTTATGATATTTTCGTAGCAGTCTTTATCTCCAGTATGCCAAAAGACAGAAAAATTAATAGATGAAATGACTACACATTTAAAATATACAACCAACATAATCTTAAACATGTTTGTCTTAAAAATAAGTATGTCTTATGTGAGCTGTATCTAAAATGTAGCACTAAAGAATTCAATTTTTAAAAAAGTATATCTTAAAAACATGTCTTCAGGGCCAGGGTTTTAGCGCAAGTGGTACTGCACCTACTTTGGAAGCACAAGGGCCCAAGTATGAACCCTGGTGCTGCCAAAAAACATGTCTTCACTCAAAAATTTATGGTCTTTAAGGCTTATGCATCTATTTTTTTTCAAATATCTTCCATTTTATCTTGCTTCTTAAAATAATCAGAAGTTTAAAATGAAATTCACTGATTTTATTTGGTTGGGAATGTGATTTTGAGACTTGTTTAGAAGGTCATTAAAATGCATTCATCCTTTGTTTGAGTCATTTCTGTGCAAATGGACACACCTTGAGGACACACTACTAAGTGAAATAAATAGATCACAGATATGTAAATACCGTATCTTTTCTCTGGTATGAGAACCTGTAGATGTAAACAAGTTCTAGAATGTATGATAGATTTTGTGAAATAGGAAATACTCAAAGGGAATGTAGTAGGGGAAAGTATTGAGGGAAAAGAATAAATATGATTTGAAAAGAAATCTGAAAAAGAAAACATGTAGGGATAGGGATTGTGGGGTAGGTAAGGATATGGGTAAAATTGAGAATTAACTCATGTTATATAATGGTACAAATTCTCCAATGTTGAGTGTAATTGTGGGCTGTATATAAAATGTATCAATAAAGAATTCAATTTAAAAAATATGTTCTGTGATTGATTGGCTGGTTTGAAATTTTCTTTGTGTCTGTAATGCCATTTTGAAATATTATATTATTCGAAGATTACAAAAAGTTTTAACAAAATTTAATAGAGCTATTCTGCTATTCTTTCAATTATGAGATGGTAAAATTTCAATATATCTTTAGGCCATAGACATAAACTATATTATATGAAAATATGAAATAAATTCAGGAACTTTATGGTTCAGTCATTGATCTTACAAAAGCATCTGTCCACTGAAGCAAAACTGAATCTTACACACTGGAATAGCCTTACACTTACTAAGTGCTCTCTCAATCCCATCAGACACATGTACCTATGTTTTAAATCTGAAAAAAATACAAGGTCATGCCATTGCTAACTATAAAATTACCTCCAGCTGAATATGGTGGCTTATGTCTGTAATCCCTGCACTCAGAAGGCAGAGCCAGGAGGATTGCTGAGTTTGAGGCTTGCCTGGGCTATATAGTGAGCTCAGGGTCAGCCTGAGCCACAAAAGAGAGACCCTGCCTAAAAAAAAAAAAAAAAAAAAAAAAAAAAAAAAAAAAAAAAAAAAAAAAAAAAAAAAAAAAAAAAATATATATATATATATATATATATATATATATATATATATATACACACACACACACACAAAATACATACTGTGAATTACCTGTTTGGCAAAACAATAGTCAGGAGAACTCATATTGCATTTTTATTTGCTGCTTACATTTGACACAAAAACATTCCATTAAATGGGGGTGGGAGTGTTCCAGGTCAGGTATCATGAATGAAAGAAATCTTGACATATAATTTGTGCTTGGAATTCCACTAGTGTCCAGTACATGCCACAAAATATATTAATCATTCGTTTTGCTTTAACATTTTAGGACTAATACTTCAGAGCTAAAATTTTTTCCTAGTGCCTTTTAACTACAAGGGACTGATTATGATGCTAAGGTTTAACATACCTACAAATAACTTAGATCTTTTGATCTCACAGTTCACTTAAATAGACTTGCCCATGTGTGACAAATCATGTTAAATTAGCTTAGAATTTCCAGAAGTAACATCTGGGAACTTTCATATTAACATGATGTGTTTTAAGAGTTTCTCATTTGCAGAATTTTTTTCATCACTATTCTAAAGAAAATTAACGATCCCTGGAAAACACAAAGTACAAAGCTAGGCACTAGGTGGTATGTATTCTCTGTTTGGTTTTTGTTTTTGTTTTTTGGGGGGTTGACCACGTTATGAGAACAGAAAGTGTAATTTTGCAGCTAAATATTACCTCAACCAACTTTTAAGAGTCACTTCCAGAAACATCGTTTTTCTATGGTTGGTATCTTTTATACCCTAATCTGAAAGTCAAATGAGCATTGGTAGGCAAAAGAAATAAGAGCTAAGGTATGCCAATGGGTTTATTTTTAATTGGAAAAAGAGCTCCTTTTTTAAAAGTCAGGTAATGATTTCAATGTGTTTCTAAGCACGACCTGAATAAAATATTAGACAATCATGCTCAAAAGCTATTAGAGGTTTTCTAATCTAATATAAGGAAAAGTAGTTTTAAATGTAATTGGGATTTGGTTTATTTGTAGCTTTAGAACATGTGGAAAATTTACCAAGTATACTATTTCAAAAAAACATTTTGTTCACAGGCAAAGCACTATGTTTCAAAGTATTTACATGTAACTAGAAACAGCAGCCTCCTGTTTACTGATCAATAATACTACTGTGAAAAATGCAATAGGTAAATAAATAAACTCTCTTAATAAGATTAAATCTAGACCTGTATAGAGGAGATATGTTGTTTTATCTGCTATCGCCTGAGTTCTAATAGACTGTTATTCCAAGACAGGATCTTGTAATCATTTTCATTCTTATTTCTGAATCCTAAATTGGAGGCTAGAGTCCAATTCCTAGATAAAGAGGTTTTTTTAACTACAATAATCAATCAGAGCCATTGCTGAGGAATGAAATTTGGATCTATACTTTTTAACCTCTGTCCATAATACATCGTAGATGTTTGCACAGGAAATGGCGAAGCATGGAGAAATTGATAACTTGTATTCAGAAGAAAAGTTGTCTGACTTTGGCAAGATAGAAAAAACTAATTGAACAATAATGTGGGCCAGAGCAAGCCACTGTGTTTTATGCTCAGAACACTTCAGGATTAAAT
Source organism: Thryonomys swinderianus (assembly GCA_004025085.1). Lineage (NCBI taxonomy): Eukaryota > Metazoa > Chordata > Mammalia > Rodentia > Thryonomyidae > Thryonomys > Thryonomys swinderianus. Next base: position 4,223 of record PVIC010056193.1, read on the forward strand.
GCAGAATTCCTTCAAGTGTGGTAGTTGTATGTTTTTTGTAGGTTTTTTTGTTTGTTTGTTTTAGTTGGTAACTTCTGACATCTGCAGCAAGTGTAAGGCTGATGGGAGGGAATGAAACAAAGTGTCAATGTATAAAAAATGTGAGACATCTTCCCTTTAGAAATATACTGTCTCGTACAACTACTGCTCCTTGAAGATCAGAAACCCAACTGTGCTTTCAAATCACAGACTTGCATGATGGAGACTCAGTAAGAGACAGTGACTGAGATTTCTTTTCATTAGCATACAAAAACCCAATTTGAGGGACATTAAAATGGTGGCAAAAGAATTGTTTCCCCACCACACATTTAAATGGCATTGGCACAATATTTCTCATACTGACGGTATAAAGGTTTTTTTTTTCCTGCTGTTCATCACCCCCTACTTCTGAAGTCAGAGTATCCTTTTAAAAATATAACAGAAAACAAATGTAAAGTATTAAAATAAATCCTAATCACTTGATCTAGTGACAAAGTATAATGACTATCATTTTACATATCATAAACTTAATCTAAAAAATAGAATTTGGTATTTTTTATATACAGTGATGTATTTTTCAAACACTAGCAGGATACATTAAAATATGTTGTCCTTAAGAGGTTTCCAATTCATTACCAGACAGTTATGTTTTCACTTTAGCATTAGAGGCTGACAGTGCTCTATGAATAAAAATGAAAAGTAAATTCCACAGTTAGAAAGTCTAGTGGCTATGAGACCTTGCTACATGGGGCTTGAGAATACACATTGGGCAAACTAATAGCCTGCTGATCCAACCTCTGTGAGTGACAGGGATGTAGAGTGAAAAAAAAACACACTAAAATATTTTGGCTGTGACTACCACAAGTTTTATTAACAGATACAAAAACCAATACAAAAATTTTTGGCTTTTCAATGTAGAGGTTTTTAAAGACCTGTAGGAAATATTATTAGTCTTCCTGTCCATCTACTGTAATAAAATAAAGGCTGTAGTTCTCTCCTTCTGATTGAAGGACAACAGAACCAAGCAAAGAAAATGCTATTTCTCATCCTCGGTCTCTGAAGAGTTCCACTCAACACCACACCACCCACTCAGGTAAGTAAAATTAGGTCTGAATTTTAGAGCTGCTGTGGTCTTTCAAAGGCATCTAAACTTTGAGACTTTTGAGAAAACTGGACTGGACTGGACTTTTGAGAAAACTGAATGGTCACAGCACTCAGCTATTTAGTCACAGCTGAAACTCAAATTACCTGATTATGTATTGAGAGTTGGTGTTTTTCTCTTTCCCATCATACTCTGTTATGTGCTGTTGTTCATGAACACAAAGTCAGTGTGCCTCAAATAGTTCTTAAGATGTGGTGAAAAATAAGATTCACATGTTACCCTCTCCATACAACAGTGGAACAGTTTTCTTGAAATAATATTCATTATTCTATACCAAAGCTTCTCTACTCCTTTCTACTATAAGCAGTTGTTGGGTTTCATTTTTAGTCTTGTGTTTTTTTGTTGTTGCTCTGCTTTACACTTGGTATAAGGGTTGGAACCCATGTTCTTTATAATGAGTCACATCCTCAGGCCTTTTTTATTTGATAGAGGGTCTCACTACTCACTAGGCTGGGAACTCATTGGATTGTGATCCTTCTGCCTCACCTTCCCAGAGTGCTGGAAGGATAGGTGTGTATCTCCAACTTCAACTATGTATTGCATTTTGAATGGTACCTATGATCCAGTAACATAGTTATTACACTGTTTCCTAACGGTTCATGACTTACATTTTGAAACAATGATTGTAGCCTAATTTCTTTACTGTCTTCAGAGACATACTAAGAACTGCAAGGACATGCCAGTATCTTATGCCAGTAGTCAGAGAGGCATGAAGTGAGGGCATACCTTCAAGACTGAGGAAGCCAGAAGCAGAAGGGCCAGTGCTGATTTGCTCATTGTGCATGACTTTATCAGATCAGTATTCACTAGGAACTGTTTGTTTAAATAACACTGTCTGGAAGTCCATGATCTGGGGAAGCCATATTTCCACATAATAATTTCCCTCTTCCTCATGTCCCTCCCAAACATGTATCACAGGGATTTTGCAAGATCAAGGTAGTTTCTGCTCTCTTCTCTCTCTCTCTCTCTCTCTCACACACACACACACACACACACACACACATATACACACACTAACAGGATTCGGGTCTGAATCTGGGGTTGGGATGTTCAAGTTGTCACAGCTCTTGGGTAGGTATAGACATGGGTACTATTCTTCCCTAACCCCACACACCTTAGTCTGCCACACCTCTGTGTACACTTTCAAGCACATACAAACACCATCCAATCCAGCCAGAAAGTGGTTTAATATGTGTTTAATTCTTCCTATTGGATAACTTTTAAATTTTACTCACATGTTTTGCATAATTGTCAAAGTAAAAGCCTCAAATGAGATTAACAAAGGAGGAACCTTCTGAGTAAAGAAGAGTATTGAAAATCCTCACCTCTTCCCCACTTTCCATTCCTACCTGGCTGGCTTACCTCCCTGGAGCACTTTTCAAATCCAAAGCTTTCCCATCTGTAGTATCTGCTCTCAGATAATTCTGAAAAGGAAATGATAAGGAAAAGAGAAACAGAGGAAAATAAATTCATAAGTAGTGTTAGAAAACACCTAAAAGAGTTACCAAAGCTAGGCTTAACCTTATTCCCAGATATCAAGAGTTACCAAAGCTATGCTTAACCTTATTCCCAGATATCACTGGCCAATTTGTGTGTCTTTGTCCTGGTCCTAGTATCTGTTCTTGGTAGCAACCATGCAAGAGTTGAAAGGGTCTTTAGAAAGAATACTTTTTGTGACAAATCATCACCCATTAAGCCATCTCTGTATCCCTGAGCATTCACAGACCCTCTAAAAGGATAACGAAAATTAAATTAACAGGAATAAAAACCCACTGGAGCACAATGCCCTGTGGCAAATAAGGCCTCCTTTCCTCTTTAACTAAGATCATTTGTCAACTAGTAAGGGAGCCAACAGCTGTGAGGCCATCTCTCCGCTGTGGGGAGCAGTTATACAGCCAAGGTGATGTTATTCCAGCCCTCAGAAGGACAGAGAGGAGTCCGTCTTCTTCACACGGAGATAGTGAATCTATTTCAGGTGCAACTGCGAAATAAAAGCCTCATAACTTTCCTGCAGCTGCCAACTACCCAAAGATGAATTGTCTTGAGATGATTAACTCAGTAAACTTCTCTTCAAGTTACTTCAGACTTAAAGAAACACAACCCATATAGCTTCCATCTTATAGGGGGAAAATAACTATTCTAAGCATGTTGTACAATTTTCAGTAGATCTATAATTGCATTGCAAAGTATACAAGCATAGATTGCTTGTATAGTTTTCTTGAAAATGTACCTTTCACTCACATGACTTTAGTCAAACATGAATGGAAATCTTTGGGGCAATTTACAGCAAATCATTAACAAGGGAGATTTGTTTGACTGATTGATTGATTGATTGATTGATTGATTGACTGATTTCAGTACTGGGGAATTTGAAGTCAGTGCTTCCACACTGAACTACATCTCCAACCAATTGACTGATTGACTGATATTTGAGACAGTGTCTCACTAAGCCCTATTGCCCAGAATGGGTCCAAATTTATGATGCTCCTGCTTCAGCTTTCCATAGTACTGGGATTATAGGCATGCATTCCTGCACCTGTTTGCCAAATACCAAGCAGAAGGTAAAGGTATAAGAAATTTGACCACTCTTCTGGGCAATCTCCAACAACTGTGTTTGCTTGTTTGTTGTTTGTCATGGGTCTTCTTTTCTTTTCTTTTTTTTTTTTTCCTGAGAAGAGGTCTTATGTAGTTCAGGCTGGCCTAGAACTCACTATGCAGCCCATGCTGCTCTGGCCTTGAACTTGCATTGATCAGCCCACCTCAACATGCCAGGCGCTGGGATTCCAGGTGTGCACCAACACACCTGGTAGTAATCACCTTAAGAGGCCTTCACTGATCTGTGTTCCACTTTCACCCTCACCCTGCGAAGGTGATGAAAGACAACTGTGACAGGTTAGATAAGGTTTCTATCTTCACTTATGCAATTGACGTTTAAAAAAAAAAACAGCCACAATAACGTGTGTCAATTTGAGGGGTTCCAATTAGGTTACACAGAGCCAGCTGTGCCAAGGCAGTGGTGATTTAATTTGGAATTGAGAACACTGAAGAAATGTTGAACAGTCTCCCAGAATCATAAATTGTTTTCTCCAGGACAAGCCAGCAAAATTGTTGGAGCTCTTAACCATGACTTCCTGTGATCTCCTTACCCAGAAAAGTATTTTGAATATGTCACAACAGCAAATTGCCATGTACTACACACCTTTACAGACTTTTAAATATCAAAATCACTTCCAACGGACCAGTTTACATTTTAAAGTCAAAGCATTTATGCCAGTCCTTCAGAAAGTGTGTGTTTAGTGCAGCAAACATAATATAATCACTTCATTTGAGAATAACAATGAAAATATCGTCCCCCAAAATGCATCCTTTATGCATAGACAGTTCCCATGAATGGTTATAAAAGTCTTGGTTCCTGAGCAACAACTTACTGAAGTGTAGGCAATTGATGTCTCATTGCTTTGCAGTATTTGAAGCTAAATTGAAACTCCCAAGCTAAGCTATGCTTTTCCATCCTGCATAGTGTAATGACACAGGCAGAAGATAAAAATTACTTAGAAATTGTCCGCGTGGTAGTCTCCAGTGGCAAAACCTCATTTTCTGCAAGTATGACTCAGCATCAGAAGAACCTGAAGACATTTTTTTTTTGCTACTCCAGAAAAACATGTTTTTTTCTTTCATAGCTTAATATCACCAACTGTGAGGACGGACTTCTCTTACACAGGCTGAAATTCAGAGGCACTGATGGCATTTGCCTAAAAACATGACCCTGGAAGATAAAGCTGTAAAACACTAAAGGGTTTTACTCAATATATATGTGGGAATGATAAAGAATTCCATGAATCATTCTCACATTAATCTTTAAAACCAATAGGGAAAATAAAAGCCATAGTTTATTAGGAGTACCTGTTCTAGGAACACTTTAGCATCTGTTAGAAGAAATAATTTACATGTCAGTAACAATCAAATAGCAAAATATACAAAAGAACAGGAGGAAAATTTAAAATACTATGGAGAAGAAGATAGTCCAAGAGTAAAGAACAAAGAAGCAATATGGACAGTAGAGAAAAAACAAGCCGGTGTGATGACAGATCCCTACATAGCAACGAATGACCAATCACATTTAAATGAATTTGACAAAAATTATGAAAAGTTTAATGTGAGTGCTATTTTGTTGAAGCTATTTCAATCCAGGATTCTGTATTGCTTTGAGAAAAATATTACAGTTACATGTAGATTGAAGTAGCTAATATGCAAATAAGATGCATGACTTGATTTGTCAACTCCATCCTCAGGAAATCATAGAAATACTTTTTCATGTGTCTAACACACACAAAGGCACACACACACACAAGGTACAGATAGATTCAGGTAATCCACATAAAGTAATTACTACAATAAAAAGTGACAAAAACTCAGGAATTATTTTTAAATATTTACAAAATAAAGCAATAGACAAATCATAATTAAGATGTATAAAAATACATGAACATCAAAAGTACTTTTATAGTTTCAAAGATAAAATATAATTGGTAAAGATTGCTATGAATGTGACAAAGAGTAAAAATTTCTCTCCGGAAGTTTAAGTAAATCCATGTGATAAATGATGACACCTTAAAAGAACTAGCAACCCAAACAGTCACCAAAAGGAAATAGACAGATGCAGGACACCAATGTAGAAATAGCGCTCCTGAGGACATGGGCAGCACTGAGAAGCTCCCCGTGGCTTTGCAAATTGGTCCAGTTTTGTTTGACTGTATCTGCATACATATCCTCCTGGTAATCACATTTCTGTTTATCCCAGGACAATTATGAGAAAAATGAATAAATTATTCAGTGTAAATATTCCAATTATTTTATTTATTATAGTAAATTTTTGAAATAAGTCAAACTGAAAGAATGGTCAAATAATATCACATACTCATCTCATGATGGAATGTTATGAAGCTCTTGAAATGATAGTTTAAAATAGTCACTTAAAATGCCTATAAGCATTTTTTGGTAAGAAAAAAAGGTAGAAAACAGAAATATATATCTTGGAGACTTATTCTCTGTCTCTGTCTCTCTGTCTCTGTCTCTCTCTCTGTCTCTGTCTGTCTGTCTGTCTGTCTGTCTCTCTCTCTCTCTCTCTCTCTCTCTCTCTCTCTCTCTCTCTGTCTCTCTCTCTCTCTCTTAAAGAATAGACAATGGGAGGAATGGACCCAGGAGCTCCGAGCCCACCGTGCCTGCTTCCAGCGGACTGGGGAACCAGCCTTGGGCGGACCGGACCCAGCGGATACGGCCCCACCGTGCCGTGCTTCCAGTGGACTGAGGGAGCAGCACGCGGACCCGGCTGCAGGGTGCAGTCCATTTCCAGTGGACTGAAGGCTGCCCACCAGCCCACTGTATCCCAGAGCTGTGCAGTGAGGAGTCAGACATAGAGGTAACTCATAAGCTCAAAGTATCCAGTATAGAATCTAACAAAGCTTTTTATCTTATTTACTGTGTTTAATACTGATATTGGCATTTATTGTATTATGGTAACAAACATGATGTGATTGTTCTCCTCAAATACCTACCATGATGTGTCAGGAGTGAGAACTCTCAAGGGTTATTGAAGATTCAAGGAGGAC
>PVIC010056194.1:0-11010 GCA_004025085.1 Thryonomys swinderianus
GGACATTTCCAAACCTGTTGATCAAGAAAGAGAATTGTGGCTATTACCATATATTTGGCAGTGAAATACAGAAATATGTCACTCCCACAGAGCCACACCTCGGAGTCCTTGGCCTGAGCCCAAATCTCCCTGATGCATGGAGCCCTATATGAGGGTATATGCACAACGCACAAATGCTAACTCCAATCCTGACAGGACCTTACATCCTACTATTGTTTGGAAAGCCAAATCCACAGGAATAGTCAAAATGAGAGTACCGCTGTCAGGATTACTAACCCTAACCCTAGCCCCAATGCTGAATTCAGCAAATGCCTCCATTCTGGAGGGAGATGTACAACCCCAGTTGCTTTTCGCACAATCCGAGCTATACTACTCAACATTCCTTTTCAAACTGATACTGAATAAGCAAGAACATCCACAGTGACCCCATTGTCGATCTCAATCCAAACGCTACCCCACCTTTCAACCTTAAATTCTCAACCCGACTCTACATCCAACATACACTCTGCATATTCTTCCTCCCAACCGTTCCAATGAAAACACAACCGGATGACAAATGCACAGGAATCGCCATAACAACACTTGGACTTTTGGTTTTCTGAATTCTGACTGGCAGCCTAACACAAGGGAAAGGCCCTACAGGTACCTGAGGACTATCACACAGGACATTTCAAAACCTGTTGATCAAGGAATAGAATCTTGGCTCTTACCACATGTTTGGCAGTAAAATACAGAGGTGTGTCACTCCCACAGAGTCACAACCCCCAGTACTTGGCCAAAGGCCAAAATCTCCCTGACGAATGAAGCCCTATATCAGTGTATATGCACAACGGACTACTGCTAACTCGAAGACATGAAGTACCCTTCATCCTCATTATAGCTTGGGAAGCCCAATCAACAGGAATATTCAAAATGACAGTACCACTTTCACGAATCCTAACCCTAACCCTAGCCTCAATGCTCAATTCAGCAAATGCCTCCATTCAGCAGGGAGAGGTACAACCCCACTAGCTTCTCAGCATAATCTGAGCTATACTCCTCACCATTCCTTGGCAAACTGATGCTGAATAGGCAAGAAAATCCACAGTGACACAATTCTCGATCTCTATCAGAACTCTACCATGCCTTTCAAACTTACACTCTCAAACCCACTCTATGTCCAGCATACACTCTGCATGTTTTTCCTCCGAACCGTGCCACTGACAAGACAACTGCATCACAAATGCACAGGAGTCGCCAAAGCAACTCTTGGACTTGTGGTTTTCTGAATTCTGACTGTCAGCCTAACCCAAGGGTAAGAGACTGCACGTACCTGAGGACTATCACACAGGACATTTCAAAAGCTGTTGATCAAGAAATAGAATTGTGGCTATTACCACATATTTGGCAGTGAAATACAGAAGTGTGTCACTCCCACAGATTCACAACTCCCAGTCCTTGGCTTGAGCCCACAATCTCCTCGACGCATGAAGCCCTATATCAGGGTATATGCACAAGGCATTAATGCTATCTCCAAACCTGACAGTACCCTTAATCCTCACTATATTTTGGGAAGTCCAATCCACAGGAATAGTCAAAATGACAGTACCACTCTCAGGAATCCTAACCCTAACCCTAGCCACAATGCTGAATTCAGGAAACGCCTCCCTTCTGGAAGGAAAGGTGCAACCCTACAAGCTCTCAGCATGATCCGAGCAATTCTCCTCACCATTCCTTTGCAAACAGATGCTCAATATGCCAGAAAATCCACAGTGAAACCATTCACGATCTCATTCTGAACCCTACGCCGCCTTTCAACCTTACACTCTCATCCCCACTCTACCTCCATCATGCACTGTGCATATTCTTCCTCCGTACCGTGTCACTGACAAGAAAACTGCATGACAAATGCACAGGATTCACCAAAACAACACTTGGACATGTGGTTTTCTGAATTATGACTGCTAGCCTAACCCAAGGTCAAGAGCCTGCAGGTACCTGAGGCCTAACACACAGGCCATTTCAAAACCTGTTTTTCAAGAAAGAAGATCGTGGCGATTACCATATATTTTTCAGTGAAATACAGATGTGTGTCATTCCCAGAGAGTCACAAGTCCTAGTCCTTGGCCTGAGCCCACAATCTCCCTGATGCATGAAACCCTATATCAGCGTATATGCAAAACAGACGAATGCTAACTCCAATGCATTCAGTTCCCTTCATCCTCACTATAGTTTTTGAAGCCAAATCCACAGGAATACTCAAAATCGCAGTAGCACTCTCACGAATCCTAACCGTAACCCTAGCCACAATGCTGAATTGAGGAAATGCCTCCATTCTGGAAGGAAAGGTGCAACCCCATTAGCTCTCAGCATGATCCAAGCTATCCTCCTCACCATTCCTTTGCAAACAGATGCTCATTATGCCAGAAAATCCACAGTGACACCATTCTCGATCTCATTCTGAACCCTATCCCACCTTTCAACCTTACGCTGTCTTTCCCACTCTACCTCCATCATACATTCTGCATATTCTTCCTCTGTAAAGTGCCCCTGACAAGAAAACAGCATGATAAATGCACAGGAATAGGCAAAACAACAATTGGACTTGTGGTTTTCTGAATTCCGACTGGCAGCCTAACCAAGGGCAAGAGCCTGCAGGTACCTGAGGCCTAACACACAGGACCTTTCAAAACCAGTTGGTCAAGAAAGTGGATCGTGGCTATTACCATGTATTTATCAGTGAAATACAGAAGTGTGTCACTCCCACAGATTCACAACTCCCAGTCCATGGCCTGAGCCCACAATCTTCCTGATGCATGAACCCCTATATCAGCGTATATGCAAAACAGAAGAATGCTAACTCCTCACGATTCCGTGGCAAACTGATGCTGAATACGCAAGAAAATCCACAGTGATACCATTCTCGCTCTCAAGCTGAACACTACCCCGCCTTTCAACCTTACACTCTCAACCACACTCTACTTCCATCCTACACTATGCATATTCTTCCTGTGAACCTGGCCACTGACAAGACAACTGCATTACAAATGCACAGGAATCGCCAAAATATCACTTTTAGTGGTGGTTTTCTGAATTTTGACTGGCAGCCTAACCCAAGGTCAAGAGACTGCAGGTACCTGAGTCTTAACACACAGGACATTTCAAAACGTGTTGATCAAGAAATATAATCATGTATACTAGCATATATTTGGCAGTGAAATACAGAAGTGTGTCACTCTCACAGAGTCACAAATCCCAGTCCTTGGCCTGAGCCCAAAATCTCCCTGACACATGAATCCCCCTATATAAGGGTATATGCACAATGAAATCATGCTATCTCCAATCCATACAGTACCCTTAATCCTCACTATAGTTTAGGAAGCTCAATCCACAGGAATATTCAAAATGATAGTACCACTCTCACGAATCTAAACCCTAACCCATCCACAGTGACACCATTCTTGATTTCATTCTGAACCCTAACCCGCCTTTCATCCTTACGCTCGCATCCCCACTCTACCTCCATCATACATTCTGCATATTCTTCTTCCAAACCATGTCTCTGACAATACAACGGCATGGCAAATGCATAGGAATCACCAAAACAACACTTGGACTTCTGGTTTTCTGAATTCTGAGTGGAAGTCCAAACCAAGGGCAAGAGTTTGCAGGTACCTGAATCCTAACACACAGGACATTTCAAAACCTGTTGATAAAGAATGAGAATCGTGGCTATTACCATATATTTGCCAGTGAAATACAGAAGAATGTCACTCCCACAGAGTCACAGCTCCCAGTCCTTGGCCTGAGAGCACAATCTCCCTGATGCATGAAGCCATATATGAGGATATATGCCGAACGCACAAATGCTAACTCCAATCCTGACAGGACCCTTCATCCTCACTATAGTTTGGAAAGCACAATCCACAGGAATATTCACAATGACAGTACCGCTGTCACAAATCCTAACCCTAACCATAGCCCCAATGCTGAATTCAGCAAATGCCTGCATTCTGGAGGGAGAGGTAGAACCCCACTAGGTCTTAGCATAATCCGAGCTATACACCTCACCATTCCTTAGCAAACTGATGCTGAATATGCATGAAAATCCACAGCGACACCATTCTCGATCTCAATCTGAACACTACCCCAAATTTCAACCTTTCACCATCAAGCCCACTCTACATCCATCATACGCTCTGCATATTCTTCCCCGTACCATTCGACTGAAAAGAAAACCGGATGACAAGTGCATAGGAATCGCCAAAACAACACTTGAATTTTGGTTTTCTGAATTCTGACTGGCAGCCTAACAAAAGGGCAAGATCCGGCAGGTACATGAGGACTAACACACAGGACATTTCAAAACCTGTTGATCAAGAAAGAGAATCTTGGCTATTACCCTATATTTGGCAGTGAAGTACAGAAGTGTGTCACTCGCAAAGAGTCACAACTCCCAGTACGTGGTCTGAGGCCAAAATCTCCCTGATGCATAAAAGCCATATATCAGGGTATATGCACAACGGACTTATGCTAATTCGAAGACATAAACTACGCTTCCTCCTCACTATAGTTTGGAAAGCCCAATCCAAAGGAATATTCAAAATGACAGTGCCACTTTCACGATTCCTAACCCTAACCCTAGCCTCAATGCTCAATTCAGCAAATGCCTCCATTCTGGAGGGAGCGGTACAACCCCACTAGCTCTTAGCATATTCCGAGCTATACTCCTCACCATTCCTTTTCAAACTGCTGCTGAATATGCAAGAAAATCCACAGTGACACCATTCTGGATCTCATTCTGAACCCTAACCCGCCTTTCAACCTTACGCTCTAATCCCCACTTTACCTCCATCATACACTCTTCATATTCTTCCTCCATAAAGTGCCCCTGACAAGAAAACTACATGACAAATGCACAGGAATAGCCAAAACAACACTTGGACTTGTGGTTTTCTGAATTCCGACTGGCAGTCTAATCAAGAGCAAGAGCCTGCAGGTACCTGAGGCCTAACACACAGGACCTTTCAAAATCTGTTGGTCAAGAAAGAGGATCATGGCTATTATCATGTATTTATCAGTGAAATACAGAAATGTGTCACTCTCACAGAGTAATATGTCCCAGTCCTTGGACTAAGCCCACAATCTCACTGACGCATGAAGCCCTATATCAGGGTATATGCACAACGGACTAATGCTAACTCCAAGCCATACAGTACCCTTCATCCTCACTATAATTTTAGTATATGTGCTGCCGAAGCGAGCACCATCCTCACTATAATTTGGGAAGCCCAATCCACAGGAATACTCAAAATGACATTACCACTCTCATGAATCCTAAACCTAACCCGATCCATAAGGCTGAATTCAGCAAATGCCTACATTCTGGAGGGAGAGGTACAACCCCACTAGCTCTCACCATAATCTGAGCTACACTCCTAACCATTCCTTGGCAAACTGATGCTGAATACGCAAGAAAATCCAAAATGACACCATTCTTGATATCAATCTGGACCCTACCCCACCTTTCAACCTTTAACCCCCAACCCCACTCTACGTCCATCATACACTCTGCATATTCTTCCTCCGTACTGTTCCAGTGAAAAGACAACCGGATGACAAATGCACAGGAATGGCCAAAACAACACTTGGACTTCTGGTTTTCTGAATTATGACTGGCAGCCTAACACAAGGGAAAGACCCTACAGGTACCTGAGGATTATCACACAGGCCATTTCAAACCCTGTTGATCAAGAAAGAGAATCTTGGCTATTACCATATATTTGGCAGTAAAATAAAGAAATGTGTCACTCCCACAGAGTCACAACTCCCAGTTCTTGGCCTGAGCCCACAATCTTCCTGATGCATGAAGCCCTATATAATGGTAAATGCACAAATCACTAATGCTAATTGCAATCCTGACAGTACCCTTCATCCTCACTATAGTTTTGGAATCCCAATCCACGGGAATAGTCCCAATGAGAGTATCACTCCCATGAATCCAAACCCTAACCTTAACCACAATGCTGAATTCAGAAAAAAGCCAACATTGTGGAAGTATAGTTACAACCCCCTAGCTCTCCTCATAATCCGAGCTATACTCCTCAACATTCCTTGGCAAACCAATGGAGAATACACAAAAAATCCACAATGACACCATTCTCCATCTCAATCTGAAACCTACCTTGCCTTTCCACATTACACTGTTAATCCCACTCTACGTCCTTCATACAGTCTGCATATTATTCCTCTGAAACATGCCACTGACAAAAATATGCATGACATATTCACAGGAATTGCCAAAAGAACACTTGGACTTTTGGTTTTCTCAATTCTGACTTCAGCCTAAAACAAGGGCAAGGGCCTGCAGGTATGTGAGTCCTATCACACAGGACATTTCAAAACCTGTTGATTATAAAGAGAACCGTGGCTATTACCATACATTTGGCAGTGAAATAAAGAAGTGTGTCACTCCCACAGAGTCACAACTCCCAGGACTTGGCCTGAGCCCACAATCTCCGTGACTCGTGAAGCCCTATATCAGGGTATATGCACAATGGACTAATTCTAACTCCAATCCAGACAGGACCCTTCATCCTCCCTATAGTTTGGCAAGCCCAATCCATGCGAATAGTCACAATGACAGTACCACTCCCACGAATCCTAACCCTAACCCTAGCCACAATGATGAATACAGAAAAAGCCTCCATTCTGTAAGTATAGGTATAACCAGACTAGCTCTCATCATAATCCGAGCTAAACTCCTCACCATTCTTTGGCAAAATTATGCTGAATATGCAGGAAAATCCACATTGACATCACTCTCGTTCTACATCTGAACACTATACCGCCATTCAACCTTACACTACCAACCCAACTCTACGTCCATCATACACTCTGCATATTCTTCTTCTGACCCGTGCCACTGAATAGACAACTGCATTACAAATGCACAGTAATCGCCAAAACAATACTTGGACTTGTGGTTTTCTGAATTCTGACTGGCAGCCTAACCCAAGGGCCAGAGCCTGCAGGTACCTGAGGCCTAAAACACAGGACATTTCAAAACCTGTTGATCAAGAAAGAGAATGGTGGTCATTACCATATATTTGGCACTGAAATACAGAAGTGTGTCACACCCACCGAGTCACAACTCCCAGTCCTTGTCCAGAGACCACAATCTGTCTGACGCATGAAGCCCTATATCAAGGTATATGCACAACGCACTGATGCTAACTCCAATCCTGATGGTACCCTTCATCCTCACTATAGGTTGGGAAGCACAATCCACAGGAATAGTCAAAATGACAGTACAACTCTCATAAATCCTAACCCTAACAATAGCCACAATGCCGAATTCAGCAAATGCCTCCATTCTGGAGGGAGATGTACAACCCCACTAGCTCTCAGCTTGATCAGAGCTATACTCCTTACCATTCCTAGGCAAACTAATGCTGAACACGCAAGAAAATCCACAGGGACACCATTCTTGATGTCACTCTGAACGCTACAGGCACTTTCAATATTACACTGTCATCATCACTCTATGTCCATCATACACTCTGCATATTCTTCCTCAGAAAAATGCCACTGACAAGACAACTGCATCACCAATCCACAGGAATAGCCACAACAACCCTGAAACTTGCAGTTTTCTGAATAAGGATTTTCAGCCTAAACCAAGGGCCAGAGCCTACAGGTATGTGAGCCCTATCACACAAGACATTTCAAAACCTGTTGAACAAGAAAGAGAATCGTGGCTATTTCCACATATTTGACAGTGAAATACAGAAGGCTGTAAATTCCACAGAGTCACAACTCCCAGTCCTTGGCCTGAGCCCAAACTCTCCCTGAAGCATGAAGCCATATATCAGGGTATATGCACAACGCACTAATGCTAACTCAAATCCTGACAGTACCCTTCATCCTCTCTATATTTTGGGAAGCCCAATCTATAGGAATAGTCAAAATGACAGTACCACTCTCACGAATCCTAACCCTAACCCTAGCCACAAGTCTGAATTCAGCAAATCCTGCATTCTGGAGGGAGAGGTACAACCCCACGAAGTGCCAGGATACTCTGAGCTAGACTCCTCCCCATTCCTTGGAAAACTGATGCTGAATACGCAAGAAAATCCACAGTGACATAATTCTCGATCTCAATCTAAACCCTACCCCCCCCTTTCAATCTTACACTCTCAACCCAAATCTACATACACCATACACTGTGCATATTCTTTCTCCTAACCGTGCCAACAACAAGACAAGTGCATCACCAATCCACAGGAATAGCCAAAACAATGATGGGACTTGTGTTTTTTCGAATAATGATTTTCAGGCAAAACCAAGGGCAAGAGCTTGCAGGTACATGAGCCCTATCACACAGCACATTTCAAAACGTGTTGACCAAGAAAGAGAATCGTGTCTATTTCAACATATTTGGCAGTGAAATACAGAAAAGTGTGAATTCCACAGAGTCACAACTCTCAGTCCTTGGACTAAGACCATAATCTCACTGACTCATGCAGCCTTATATCAGGGTACATGCAAAACGCACTAATGCTAACTCCAACCGGACAGTACCCTTCATCCTCACTATAGTTTGGGAACCCCAATAAACAATAATAGTCAAAATGACAGCACCACTCCCATGAATCCTAAACCTAAACCCAGCCACAAGGCTGAATACTGCAAATGCCTCCATTCTGGAGGGAGAGGTACAAGCCCACTAGCTCTCAGCAAAATCTGAGCTATAGACCACCCCATTCCTTGGCAAACTGGTGTTGAATACACAAGAAAATCCACAGAGACAGCATTCTCAATCTCAGTCTGAACCCTACAACACATTTCAACCTTACAATCTAAAAACAACTCTACGTCCCTCATACAATCTGCATATTCTGCCTTTGAACTGTGCCACAGACAAGACAATTGTATGACAAATGTACAGGAATGGCCAAAACAACACTTGGAATTGTGGTTTTCTGAATTATGACTGTCAGCCTAACCCAAGGGAAAGACCAGGCAGGTACCTGAGGTTTAACACACATGATATTTCAAAACCTGTTGATCAAGAAAGAGAATCGTGGCTATTACCACATATTCGGCAGTGAAATACAGAAGTGTGTCACTCTCACAAAGGCACAACTACCAGTCCTTGGCCTGACCCACAATCTCCCTGATGCATGAAGTTCTTTATCAGGGTATATACACAACACACTGATGCTAACTCCATTCCTGACAGTAGCCTTCATCCTCACTATAGTTTGGGAAGCACAACCCACAGGAATAGTCAAAATGACAGTACAACTCTCACGAATCCTGACCCTAACCCAAGGCACAATGCTGAATTCAGCAAATGCCTCCATTCTTTAGGGAGAGGTAAAATACCTCTAGCTCTCAGCATGATCCGAGCTATACTACTCACCATTCCTTGGCAAACTGATGCTGATTATGCAAGAAAATCCACTGTCAAACCATTATTGATGTCAATCTGAAACCTACCCCGACTTTAAAGCTTACACTAACAACCCCACTCTACGTCCATCATACAATCTGCATAAGCTTCCTCCGAACCGTGCCACTGACAAGAAAACTGCATGACAAATGCACAGGAGTGGCCTAAAAAACACTTGGGCTTGTCGTTTTCTGAATTCTGACTTGCAGCCTGACCAAAGGGCAATAGCCTGCAGGTACCTAAAGACTAACACATAGGACATTTCAAAACCTATTGATCAAGAATGAGAATGGAGGCTACTACCTCCTATTTGGCAGTGAAATACAGAAGTGTGTCAATCCCACAGAGTCACAACTCCCAGTCCATGGCCTCAGCCCACAATCTCCCTGATGCATGAAGCAGTATATCCGGGTAATTGCACAACCCACTAATGGTAACTCCAATCCTGACAGTACCCTTCTTCCTCACCATAGATTGGGAAGTCCAATACACAGGAATCTTCACAATAAACAGTACAACTCTCACGAATCCTGACGCTAACCCAAGGCACAATGATGAATTCAGGATATTCCTCCTTTCTTTAGGGAGAGGTAAAACACCACTAGCTCTCAGCATAATCCGAGCTATACTACTCACAATTCTTTAGCAAACTAATGCTGAATACGCAAGAAAAGACACACTGGCATCATTCTCGATTTCAATCTGAACCCTACCCTGCCTTTCAACCTTAAACTCTCAACCCCACTCTAAGTCGATCATACATTCTGCATATTCTTCCTCCGAACCTGCCACTGAAAGACCACTGCATGACAAATGCACCGAATTCGACAAAACAACACTTGGAGTTGCGGTTTCAGAATTCTGACTGGCATTCTAACCCAAGGGCAAGAGCCTTCAAGTACCTGATGCATAACACACAGGACTTTTCAAAACCTGTTTATCAAGAGAGAGAATCATGGCTATTACCATATATTTGGCAGTGAAATACAGAAGTGTGTCACTACCACAGAGTCACAACTCCCAATCTTTGACCTGAGCCCAAAATCCCCCCAACGCATGAAGGCCTATGTCATAGTATAGACACAACTGACTAATGTAACTTCAATCCAGACAGTACCCTTCATCCTCACTATAGTTTGGAAAGCCCAATCCACAGGAATAGTCAAAATGACAGTACCACTCCCACGAATCCTAACCCTAACCCTAACCCTAGCCACAATTAAGAATTCAGAAAAAGCCTCCATTCTGGAAGGATAGGTACCACGCTACTAGCCCTCTGCATAATCCAAGCTATACTCCTCACCATTCCTTGGCAAACTGATGCTGAATACACAAGAAAATCCACAGTGACACCATTCTCGATCACAATCTGAAACCTATACCGCCTTTCAACCTTACACTCACAATGCCACTCTACCTCCTTCATACACTCTGCATATTCTTCCTCCGAACCATGCTACGGTCAAGACAAGTGCATCACAAATGCAGAAGAACTGCCAAAACAACACTTGGACTTGTCGTTTTCTGAATTCTGACCTTCACCCTAACACAAGGGAAGAGCCAGCTGGTACGTG
>PVIC010056195.1:0-11028 GCA_004025085.1 Thryonomys swinderianus
TTGCCAGCACCGTTTATTAAACAAGCAATTGTTCTTCCAAAGAATGAGTTTGGACCTTTTGTGAAGATAAGGTGCCTGAGTGTGTTTGGGGTTGTTTCTACGTCTTCTAATTTGTTCTGTTGACCCTTGGGGAGGCTTTGTTTACCTCACTTACCTGTTTTGCTTCTACTTCTGCTGCCATCATTTCAGAAAATTCAGGCACATGGCTTCTGACTTCCCGCATCTTGCTGCTACCTGGACTTGGCCTGAATGGACTGGAGGTCTGGGGTTGCATTTTGCTTCTGTGTCTTGTAATTTTCTATGTTTAAATTGTATTTTGTTTTCTGTGTTAATGTTTGTAACTCTCTTACAGAAGTTGGCTTTATCATTAGTATAGAGGCTTTCCTAAGAAATGTCTATTTCTCTGAAATGTCTTCTGGCCATATGTGGTTCATGGTCTTTGTATCGTTCATGAGATCCCACTTTTTCATTGTATTGAGGCTAAGAAGTTCTCACCTATTTAACTCAGCACCCAGACCTTTTGTGCTGGATTATGGTGATAGTTACAACCTTAGATTCTTGCACTGTTGTCATACAAGAGAGAAAAACTGATGATGGCAGATATGATAACCTGGTTAAAGTATTACAATTAGCAATAACAATAGCATAAATCATAGCCCAGAAACTGACGTACTGTAGTAGCTACTAATTTGATATTTGTAAAAATACAAACAAGATCTATAGTTATAAAACACAATCCAGTATTTCTTTTCCTAAAAATTTTAAATGTTGGGCCAGGGATTTAGCT
Organism: Thryonomys swinderianus; assembly: GCA_004025085.1. Taxonomy (NCBI): domain Eukaryota; kingdom Metazoa; phylum Chordata; class Mammalia; order Rodentia; family Thryonomyidae; genus Thryonomys; species Thryonomys swinderianus. The sequence continues at coordinate 788 of PVIC010056195.1, forward strand.
CAGTAGTTCTGGCACCTGCCTCACAAGCGTAAGGTCCTGAGTTCGATCCCAGTGACCATATACAATGCTGACCGTGGTGACTCATGCCCACCAGCAATCAATACCACATACCACAGTGCCGGGCGTGGTGGTTCACACCTGTAATCCCCAGCACTCGGGAGGCAGAGACAGGAGGATAGCCTAGTTCCAGGCTTCCCTTTGCTACATAATGAGCTCAGGGCCAGCCTGAACTACAAAGCGAGACCCTGTCTCAAAAAAAAAAATTAAATCTTATCATTCAGTGTTTATATTTAAACAACATAAAATTCCCTTTAAAGATGGAGACAATTTAAATTATCAAAATGAAAGTATAAAGGAAAGATCTTCTGGGCCTCATAGGCTATCAAATCAGTTAATATAATACATTTTAAAAAGGCCTTGATGTTTGAAATACAAGTGTTATGTGGTTTTGATCTAACCTTCTCTTCCTTTGTTTTTCTCAATGTACTGTAAATCACCAGTAATAAACTTCAAAGAAAATGTACTTCAGAAACAAAACTTCTAATAATTCCTGGAGTTGTTACTGATAACAAACCAATGTATCTATTTACCATTCAGGGGAAAATATGTATTTACCACTCAGGGGGAAAAATCTATTTATAGAATACAAACTAAAAATGTTAACTGCATTGAACTATAAAGAAGGCTGAAGTTCCCAACTGAAGTAAAAGGCCTACTTTATTACAGTTTGGGGTTTTATTCCAATCAGTCATTTGATTTATGTGTAATTAGGATTGCTAAAGGTTTAATCTTCCCAGGTTTCACATCTTAAGCACTCAGCCCTGTACCCTGGGGTAAAGAACAGGAAGCTTCTTACCTGGGACAATCACCACATCTTCATTTATTGACACTGGAGGACAGCCAACTCCAAGCAAACAAAAAAAAAAAAAGCCTACATAACCCTATACCAATATCACATCAATAGTCGTGGTGACTTCAGACAAATCAGATATTTTCTTTCTGTTCTTGGAGTAATAATAATTGCCCCTGCCTTGATCACTCACTATTGTATTCTTGTGTTTAACAGACACCTTGGGGTATGTTCATTTGATATAAATATTTTAATAAATATGCTGAGTGAATTACTGATGTAAAGGTAGATATAAAGGCAGGTATCAGTTTAGAACAGCAGAAGCAAAATTAGCCCTTGTGAAGGAGTTGGCTTATGTAGATGAGTAGGAAGATGTTTCGTCACGGAGGGCTAGGCTCATTCTTGCAGAAAGCTTCTACTTATGCAAATCTTATAGACCATAGAAAAAGAATATTAAAAGTTTCAACTACTTTCTTCCTCATTTATCAAGCAGAACTGCATAATCACATTCTGAATTAGAATAGCCACCATTTAGAAAACTCTAATATATTGGTACATCTTTAAGGACATTTCAGCTACTAAAATGTCCACTTATGACTGTTTTGGTAAGGTCTGGAGGTCTACTTTCTTTCACCTTCTCTCTCAGTTTAGAAACAAAGACATCAAGTCTTTTAGAATAAGCAGAAAATTATTCTATAGGTGAAAGTCTATGACCACCCAATTCTTTACCTGAATTTATTGCTCAGGGCCAGATTTACCCACAGCTACATTTCCTCCCTATCTTGATCTATAATCCAGATATAAAGAACTATTATTATGACCTGTAACCTAGTCCAAAATGCTTATTTCAGAGCAGCGTGGTTGGTTTGGTTAGGCCAGGATATAGAAGGAAGAAACCTGGATTATTGAGGCAGGTATCTCCTCCTTACTCAGCATGTGGCCTTCAGTGAACTGCTTATTTTCTGCTACTTTCTTCACTCAGAGCAAAAGGATTAAAAGGTCAAATGAGCTAATATATGTGAATAAATCTTGCAAGTGGAAAGATGCTTTAAAGAAAAACTTGTAGCCACTTAATTGTGTGAGCCATGTACCTGATCACCTTGGGGATTTCAAGGGCAGTACTGAGAGATCTTGCTCATTCAGGGCCAGTGAATGTACAGTGCTGCTCTTTCCTTCAGTGAAGGGCAGATGTGCCAGTGAGCCAGTGTGTGAGATGCCTACTTGCAACTGTGTTACCGTTTCTTCACTACTTCTCTGTCTCGGAGAAAATTCTCTGTTATGACTAAGGAGTGTTCATCACCTGATTTATTTGTTTACTCGTTTGTTTGCTTGTTTATTTATTTATGGTAGCCATTGTATATTGACTATCATCCTGGGGTAAAAATAACTCACACAGAAAAGGACAGATTAATGTTTCTCAAAGGAAAATGATCATAGGCACTTCTGAGAAGATCTGAGCATCTAGGAAAACGAGTCTATTTTTTCCCAATTTCTCAGAGATTTACTGTAGTTTATAAATACACCTCAAAAGCACAGAATGGCTTAGTGAAGCTGTGATCCCACCACATTGTTATTTCACATTCCCTCCCTCCACCAAGATTGAATTGCAGCTTCCCACGCTCCTGGGTTTTCTTTGCTCTTAACATTACAGTTTGAATAATGAATGATGCATGAATTAAGATGACAATTATTCTTTGAGTGCAAATCTCAAACACAAGGGTGCTAATTATCCATGAGTACAGGTACAGAAGAACATACCAAAGAACGATGCTCTTTTCATGCCATTTTTCTTCGTGCTGCTTTTGTGTGTGTTGTATTTTTTTTCTGAATCAAGATTTCTTGATTTAATCTGCAACCTTTGAAATCATGTCCAAGAATGAAAGAATCTCAAAAGATTCATGATCATATTGGACAGGTTTTCCTATGTAGATACAGCAAATATGGGTTAGCACATTTTGCTTTAAGATGAGTTTCTGAGAATAAAAATAAATAAATAAAAGCCCTACAGCTATTGAGTAAATTTCAGGATTTTGCTTTATTGTAATGATTTAAACATTAAATCATGTATTCTTTTTCTTTTTTCTTTTTTAGACAGCATCTCACTTTGTAATTCAGGCTGGCCCTGAGCCGCAGGAAGCCTCGAACTCAACCATCCTCCTGGCTCTGCCTGTAGAGTACTAGAATGACAGGTGTGAGCCACCACACCTGGCATTTGTGGTATGTGGTACTGCCTGTTGGTCGTCGTGAGTCACCACGCCCAGTATTGCTGTTTGTGGTTACCGGGGAGATCAAACCAGGGACCTTGTGCTTGCTGGGCAGACGCCAGAACCATTGAGCTAAATCTCTGGCCCATAAATCATGTATTCTTATCACATACAGAATGTGTTTTCTTTCATTTGAACATCATTTATTCAGCAAATACTAGTCAAGCTCTGCCCTGTGTCAGGCTCTACCTCACCACCATCCTTCTTTCCTTCACAGATTTCTTAAAAGCCTACATTAGGCAGGTGGCTGCATAGCTCAGGGCCCTTTTTTCTGTCTCCTTGACCGAGATCAGCCCCAGAGCCAGTATTCCCTGCTTTCTAGAAAGCGGCGATTCTTTATAGTGAATGAAGTCTCCTCCCAAGTTGGGAAGCTGAAAAAAATAGAGGAGAGTGGGTCCTTCATTGGTATCCTTCAAGCTACTTTTCTCCAAACAGAGTCATGCCGTTCTTTCAAAGAATTTCACCTTCTCCCCCATCTTTCCCTCCTAGTGTTCGGTCGTTTTCTATCTTTCATCTGCCTTACTCTCTCCTATTTCTCTCCCTCTAACCATCTGCTCAGTCACTTTCTCTTTAAACAACCTAATATATTTTCTTTAATCAATATGGAGTATTGAAAACTAAGGTGAACCCCAAATCTGGACTTGTGCCCAGACATCACTTTCTGAAGTGACAGGCTCTGGTAATAGCGGAAGGTTTGCAATTATACAGATCATTGCTTCGACCTGGTGCAAAGTCAACCAGACCACAACACAAGAACAGAAAGGCTTGATTTCTGTAGCCTCCAGAGGCCTCTGGGTAGAGCACAGAAGACTCTGACCTGCCTGCTGTGCTTGCAGGCATTTTGCTCATCTGCAGCTGAACCTCCGTTATAAACAGCTCGACTCATTCACTGTTCCCCTTGTGAACCTCTGTCTTGTAAAGTAAAAATTAATGTCCTTATTACATGTATTCTTTCCCAGACAACCTTCCCCAAAATTATTTGCATAATGAGAAAAAGGGACCTCTGGATGGTACAAGGCTTTGTATTCTGAATATCTGATTAAATTTACTTTTATGTCTTAGCATCAGCTTCTACACCTTTACAAAGGCAGTTTCTAATCTTTCTTTAAAATAAAATTTCTCCTTTTAGACTTTTAGCTTGTGATCTGGGGGGAGGCTTTCTTTTCCCCCACACATATTAAGGCCTTCTAATCACTTTCGAAGTAAAACGAGGGCAGAAGCTCAAATTATATGAATGTTTGTCACTGAGATAAGGAGGATTCATGGGCTGTAATTGAACTTATTACTATTCACTTTGACTTCTTCAGTTCAACTTGTCCTGAGGCATCTCTTTTTTCCAAGCTTTGGGGAATTAGAAATTTAAATGAGATGTGTGAACAAGGAGGGAGAGCTCTCTTCAGAGAAGGCTCCAAGCTCCTGGACTCAGCAGTCACAGGGATGGGGAGGGCGCTACATGAGGGTTAGAAAGAATAAAGGCAGCCTTCAAGCCATGAAGGAGGCCGAGGAGCCGCCAGTCTTTGGCAGCTTGCAAAGTCTTAAGAAGTCAAAATATGGATCACTTGCAGTTTGAGGATTTACAAGCAGATTATTTATGACCTAATTGCATTCATTTCTTTTTTCTCTTTCTATTTTTTTTTTTCTTCAGCCTCTAAGGGATTTTTCTTTAAAGAGAAAACTGCTTAGCATATCTGGCTTCATCTTTCTACATAACCTACTTTTTTCTTCCACATCATGAGAGTACAGATAGTTGCACTTTGTCCTTGTAGTTGTGCAGGCCTGGGTATCTCTTCGTACACAGTATGCATGTATTGTGGGCTTGACTCACCCATTTCCCCATTGTCTCTTCATTTTTCCCTTAAAGCCTGAACTGGAGTTTACCTGTGCCCTTCCACATGCTGGAACTTCTTCGTCAGACTCACATTTTGCTCATGCCTGATGTAAACAGCAAAGCCTTTATAAGGTGACTTGTGTGCACTGCAGTTCTGAACTATGCATGAGCCTTCCACCCTAGTGTTCCCCTTTCTTTAATACTAATTTCTTGCCATGGTCAAGAAGAAACTCATTGCTAAGTAGTAGATTAAAAAATAAGATTTTAGAGGGCTGGGGATTTAGCTCAAGTGGTACCACAGCAACCTTGGATGCACAAGGGCTTGAGTTTGATCCCCAGTACTGGAAAAATAAAAATAAAAATAAGATAAGATTTTAAAATTTTAGTTACTTTATTCAGGGCCCATTCAAAGTCTAGCATGATTTAGTTTGGGGATCCTTCCCTCTACATATACAAAAACATCATTTCCAAATACATTTGAGGATCCAGGTTGATGTGAAATTCTGTGTGACAATTCTACCTTCATAATACGAGACCTATGGAGACTAGAAAATGCATGGAGGAAACCAGAGATCATCAAGCCCAGCGCCTGTATTGTACAGTCAAGGCAGCACAAAGTGAACTGTCCAAATTTACACAGACAGTAAGTGATAGAAGTTTTTCTTTTCTTCTTTCTTAAACATTAATGCTATATTCGCTGGGTTATATCAAGAGAAGCATGATTTTTAGAGAATAAGAGACTGTACCAATTTTAAAAATCGAGTACAAAATTTTTGACACTCCTTCCCTTGAAACCTAAAGTCTATATCATCTCTGCTGTGGGACAGGACTTTCTCCAGCTTTCCTTGTGGAAGCGCAGTAGTAAGGATGCAGGAAGCTGTGGAGAAGGACACATAACAAGTGAAGTATATCTGCCCCGATCCTTGAAACACTGTTTTGGGGCCTAGAAAAACAATCCCAAGGCCGCCAAGCTGAGGAAGTGGGGTCACAGCGACAGATCCCAAGAGAGGGCTTGGGTCAGCAGGCAGCAGATTCTGAGTGAAGGAGGCTTCAGACGATTCAACTGTCTGTATCCTAGAAGACCACCATCTTGAGTCTTCTCAGATGATGTGCCAGATACCACGAAGCCAACACCAGCATCCTTGCTGCTAGTGGCTGTCGCACATGCTAACACATACACATGAAGAAAGGGCTGTTATCTTCATTTATACCAGCAACAGTAATTGCAGTATAGTTATTTGTGTGACAACTGGATCACAAATATATGTTCATTTCTATTCTGTCATGAGAGAAATAAGCACCAAGACTGAGGCCAACAAGGATAGACTTTCCATACACACAAGCTCACACTGACAAACATTGGCCTGAGTGAAATGTGCTCACTGTGCTTACGTCTGAAAATCTGAAAATTTACTTGGGCAGTTTCACAGTCCTGGGAACAGCCCTACATTTATCCTTAACCTAAGCACCAGAATGAGAAAAGTGCATACTGAACTGTTTGAGCTCACTCTTTCGGAGCACTTGAACAGGGAGTCTTAGAAAAATCTGGGTTTTTCAGTACTAAAAATAAATGAAATTTGGAGTCTACTGTGCTATAACCACCCTGAAATTTTATACAAAGATGCGAGGAAAACCATAGAACGTTGACTAGCAGGGTTAATTAAAAAAAAAACTGTCATTTTTAACATGTCAAACACAAGATGAATCTCCCCATTTTCATCATTTCAAGCAAGATATCATTAATCAGTTAAATAAGTAAAATATTAATTTATCTCTACCAGGCCAGGCATTCTGGTATAGATAGGAGCACTCACTATAAAGAATAGTGTGTGTGTGTATGTGTGTGTGTGTGTGTGTGTGTGTTTGAGTGTTTGTGTGACAGTGTTCCTTCCTTACTGTAACCTGCATTCTGGGAGTGGGAGACAGATAGTGACTGTGTGCAGATATAATATGTGGGTCTCCTGGAGTACTTAACACTAGAAGCATTAGAATCTGACCTATGTGAAAGTCAAGCAGATATAAGATCTCTCAATTCAGTTTGCCCACAAGTTTTGAACTTGTCTTGGTTAGGAATCATTGCTGATTATAGTGTTTCTAGTGTCACAGACTCCAGTAGATCAAAATATTCTGATTCTATTGTGGATAATATAATTCTGTGCAGATGAAATGTCATAACATTAGGATTGTGCCTAGAGATTCTAATTCCCCCAGGAGCTACTCTAAACAAAACTTAAAACTAAGCCTAAATTCTGTGCTCTATAAAAAGAGATAGCATCGATAATAAGAAAACAAACTAACTTATCACCAATCACCCTCTAATAAAAAAACATAAAAGTGGTAAAAAAAAATAAACAGATCATTGAGCAAATCATTACATACTTCTAACTGGGTAGACTTTCAAATGGACTTAAGAAAATGTTACTGAGCACATTCATGTTATATTCTGTTTCTGATAATGTGAATATTTGCATTCTTTGCTAGATCTGATTCTCAAATGGGAAAATTCTGTCACTCACACTCTCGTTTCTTCGGTGTTTAGTGCTTCCATCCCTTCACCATTAGATTACATTTCTTAGAATTTTATGGGTAGAATTACTTGAAGTTTGTGCTTAAAGTGGCTTCTCAAACATTGGTGTTGTTGCCCATGTAACATTTTAAGCCAAGGATCAGCAAACTTGTTCTGTAGAGGGCTGTATAGTACATATTTTAGGTTTTGGATTCAAACAGTCTTTCTTGCAAATGTTCAGCCCTGCCAAGCAGTATGACAGGATCCATACATAGTATGTACTTTGACACTATAATTTGAATTTCATGTAATTTTTATATGTCACAAAATATATCTTTTTAAAATCTTTTCAGCTATTCAAACACATGGGGACCATTTTACCTCGAGGCAGCACATAGGTAGACTGGATTTGGCTTGTACATCATAGTGTAGCCTCACCTATTTTAAACTATTTAATGTGTTTCTTGAGGTTTTGCAACTGTTGAAAAATTATTTGAAAAACATAGCCATAAATGTAGGTGAAGACAGAATAGTAGTTAAGATTTCAGGGGAATCATCTTTTCTTTTGCCTTCTGGGCACAGAGCCAAAAGCCGAAATAGAAAATAGCCTTTATTATTATTATTATTCATGTAGCTAAACCAGAAACTTTTCGAGGGCGCAGCCTGATGTGGATTTTCCTGAGCTGATCCCCTAAGATGACTAGAATCAGGTGGTCTTATGTTGATCTAAAAAGCCCGCGTTCTGTTAGGGACTTATCTCAGTGGTTCCTGTGCTTTGCCAGCACAAGATGCCAAATTCAGTCCATGGAACCATAAATAGACAGATAAAAATAAATATACCAGTTCTAGGCTATTAGGTTTGGATTTTTTTTTTGAGACAGGGTCTTGCTTTGTAGTTCAGGCTGGCCCCGAGCTCACTATGTAGCCCAGGCAAGCCTCGAACTCAGTAATCCTCCTGACTCTGCCTCCCGAGTGCTGGGATTACAGGTGTGAACCACCACACCCAGCATTGTATGTGGTTACTGGGGATTGAACTCAGGACCTCATGCTTGTGAGGCAGGCGCTGGAACCACTGAGCTAAATAAATCTCCAGCCCCCTAGGTTTGGAATTTTTATGACCCGTATCTGGATTTGAGAATCCAAAATTCTGATTTCTAAGGACCCTTCTGCCTCTCCAGGCACTTTTCCATTTAAGAGAAGCTTTTTACATGTAAGTTTTAGTTGTTTATATATTTACAATATTGTTGAGGGCATGAACAGCTCTGGACTCCATATGCTGTGGTTATCTCACTAATCCACTGGTATATGCTTCAGGCTACCTCTGGAGACTGGCTGCACTGAAGAACACTGTTATAGAAGGATAGGAAAATTAAGGAGGAGAGATAGGGATGAAGCTACCAATAGTTAGGGTGGGAAAAAAATGTGAGCAAATTTTAGGCAGAAAAACATAAGAAAGTAAAGTGATAAACTCTAAAGGGAGTGAAATTTCTCACTGACAGGACCAGTTGAAACAAAGAGAGTGTTGTTATATTTGGATGAAGGGAAGCAAATGTCTGCTGGTCAGGGTGAGTGACAGGAACACTCCACGGGTCTGAGAAATGTAGAATAAGAAGGTCCCCAAATATGACAACCATCTGTAAGCTGTGCTAAAGCAAGAAGCCCAGGGTGGAAGAGACTACATCTATTCTAATGTGGCGCAGAAGGTTTCTTTTCTTTCTGATTTAGCCTCAAAAGATATAATATGAAGGGGGAAAATGCAGTGGAAGACCAAGTAGATTCTGAGATCTAAGAGTTTTGGTGGGTCTGTTTGACTTCTGTCCTATTTCTTTTTCCTTCCAAATTGACATAATTGGAAACTCAATTTCCTCAGAACATTTCTTTGCATCTAAGCACCAACAATGGTGCTGCCAGTTTTCATTTTTGTCTTTGTATCTGAACAGGCTCCCTTGATGTCTTGCATAGTCACACAACTGCTGAGTTTTTAGGAAAGTATTTGTGACAGCTGAGTGGGCTGGTCTTTGAACTGCCTTTCTGCCATCACACTGATCAGGACTCGGAGGTGGCAAATAGTCATGGTTACTCACAAACACACAGATCAAATAAGGAAAACTCATTTTGAATGAGCGGAGGGTCAAAAATGGAAAATGGTGCTCGCTTCAGCAGCACATATACCAAAAATGGAAAATGTTCCACCTTAACTACTTTTCATGCTTGACACATTTCAGGAGCTATTCTTCCTGACAACATAATCAAGTTTAGTGGTAGGCCTAGTGTTTTGTTTTGGTCTCTTTATTATGAAGATGTTGGTACATTTTCTAAATGAATAAATCCCAAAATAATCTTCTGGAAAAACAATGTCACTTTTTCAAAAGAAGGCAGAGTGACCTTCCCACTTTACCTTGTAGAATCTTTCTGCATGTTACGCCAGCTGTCTTTTCAGAAAAAATAATTAGCATATAAAATATACACTTTCAAAGGCAGAAGTATGAACTGTACCTGTGTAGTTAAGAAGGAAATCAGCAAAAAGCTACAGTAGGAAAATTTCCTCAGTGTAGCACCACAGTTTGCTTTGCCTTTGCTAAGGTATCACAGAGGACACACATTAAAGGAAGTGTCATATCTTAACTCCCTTCTTCAAAGGAGTTCGGCATTTCCCTTAAATGGAGAAGTAAAGAAACACATTTCTTTCTCGAACAAGAAGTCCTAGAATGTGATGGCACACTCTAAAAATCAAAAAAGTTTTTCAGTATATCACAGAAAGATGAAAGAAAGAAAGAAGGAAAGAAAGAAAGA
>PVIC010056196.1:0-11008 GCA_004025085.1 Thryonomys swinderianus
AACACTGATATTCTTGGTGAGCCAGTGAGTTTGCAAAATACTAGATCGCCACACTTGCCACCTGAGAATCATACAGATCTAAAGAGCTCGGTGGGAAGGTGCTTTCCTAGCACGTGTAAGGCCCTGGGTTCCATTTTCAGTGTTGGAAGGAAAAGACAAAAGAAAAAGCAGGATCCCTTATAGGCAGTGGGTCTAGGAGGCCTGAGTGGGGGAGTGGGGTACTAAAATAGTCCTTGTGATAAAGAGGCCTGGCCAGGAATATAAAATAGAAGCAGTTCTCTCACTTTATAAAACAAAAAGGACCCAGTTTTGCCAAATCAAAGAACCTAGCAGCCGCGCTACTATTGTCTCCTGGGCCACTTTCAGGGCCTTCTGGGATGACAGTGACTCCCACAATCACAGGAGATTTCTGTCCCCAGTCAGCCTGCTCTGCCTCCTCCAGGGCTGTGTGTCGAAGCCAGACTGGAACGGACTGCTGCAGTGGGAAGGGGAGACGCATGCTGAGACAGTAACGGCCAATGTCCTGTGAGCTGCCTCTCCTTAGTGTGGGTCATGTGGGGAAGAAAAAGCACCCCTCTTCCAGCCATGTTAAGAACAGAATATGTAGCCATCCTCTCACCCTTTCACTCAGCAATGTTTATCAAACCACCGTGTATCTAGGCCTGTGCTCAGCCATGAGTCATGGAGGTCTGTGTGTCTGCACTGAAGAGTTCGCCCAGGACCTCAGCTGTCAGAATCACTATTTCCAAGACCTGAGGTAGTGAAACAAACCTAGGGAGATGGACGTTTTCTTGAACCAAACTGAATTTATTGAGAATGACTAGTTTGACCCATCCCCCAACTCCCATCTGATACCCTCCAGAAGCTCAGTGACCAAAGTATGATTTGAGAAGAGTCAAGTGACAAGAGATTAAGAAGAAGAATACAGGACAGTTGGGGTTGCAAGCTATTTCTAGGATAAACATTTGAGACATGGCCAATTTCCATTGTTAGCGGTCAGGACATTTACAACTGAGAGGCAGGAGAGGATTGACACTAGAACAATTAAATCATGAGGCCAGAGTTGAGTAACGGATACTGCAAGGGCTGAGTACAGAAGCTATAATATTAATGCTATTATGTGCCATGCTCTGAGGGCACAAGGGTCACTGTCTGCAGACTTCCAGTGCCTGGACTCCCACAGACTGGGTGGGCTGAGGGCTAGGGGCCCCCGGTTTGTAACTTCTCTGACTTGTGCGTGTCTCCCCGCGTACAGGACATGGCTTCTCTCCATCCGCTCCAGCAGCTTGTGCTGGTCCCCGGTCACTTACAGTCAGTGTCCCAGTTCCTCCTTTCTCAGACCCAGCCTGGGCAGCAAGGTAAGAACCCGAGGCGTTTCACAATGACCGAGGCAAGTATAGCTGGCTGAGGAGCACGGGGAGTCGCTTGCTGCTCTGCTATAAAAACCAGCTGGTCACCTAGGGCTGAGGAAGGACTCCCGGCAGTGCCTTCTGTGGATTAGCGCTCTAACTGGCCTCCCGCTGTCCCCCTCCCCCACTGAGTCCCGGAGAAGTGGAAACTAAAGGGGCTCAAAGGCTGGGGTGGAGGCAAGGAAAGAGAAGCAGCATGTCCCAATTCTTTGGATTTATCGTACTTCCTAGAAGCTGGGCTGTGCCTGCATTTGGGTAGAGCAGCAGTGCCTCCCACAGGCTGCAGGAGGGGTTTTCACGTTGTCTGGCAGGAAGGTTTTTCCCAGGGACCTTCCCCCTTGCCCAAGAGCAAACAGAGTAAACTATTCATAACAAAATGATGGAACAAATGTGAACTCTCGTCAAGTGTACAGATCCCAGGTAGAGGCTTTGGAGATCCAGCAGCCAAATAAAATATAGCCCTGCCTTCTGCAGAATAAAAGGGTTAGACATGAAACACCTGCCCAAAGTGCATGGTTGGTTCTCAGGGCATCTCAGCGCATCATCAGGATGAGTGGGAAGATATCTGAATCCTTAAGTGTTTATTTCAGCTACACAGTATATACAGTACTTCTGAAGTAGGAAAGGGAATGTAATAGTTATTCTATTCATTTTCAGAAAACTGTAGTGATCTGACAGTTGCCTACCACAAGATAAATGAGCTCAGTATATGATATAGAATGAAAAAAAATTTGGAAATTTGGAGAGAAAGAAACTCTTTTTTTAAAAAAGTACTTATTTTCTCTGTGTCCTCAAGAAACTCAACAAGCTTCCATTGCTTCCTCCATAGCCATAATATTAAGTGAAAAAAATCAGACCAAAGCTTAAATACTGCGTGGTTTCTTCTATATGAGAAATCCAAAATATAAATAAAGAGGAAAACAAAAGATAGCTAACAGGAAGTAGGGAGACAGATTTGTTCAAATAGGAAAGGAAACAAGAGATGAGAGGGAGGGAAAAGAGAGATGTGTTATATACATATACTAACTCCTCACAAGGAATATAATCATAATGTCTAAAGGGATAGTAAAATAATATAGTATATAATATTGATATATTTGAAAAGGTTTCATACATTTCAAAATTCAACATAAATGTTATGAATGCCCCTAGTACTCAGGCCTCCAGATTCCAAGTCCACGGCTTTGTAAGAGGCTTCTTACGTATTTATTTTACTAAGAAGCAAGTATAACCTGACTCTTTCAGACTGAAGAGCAAAAAGTTCAATATCCGCAAATACTGTACATTCATGACACCGCAAGACCCCAAAGTGCTGCTGAGTGCTGGAAGACTGGGGTGACTGCTTTGGCGTTTCGATGGCCTCCTGCTGTAAAAGTGAGAGGTCTTGGCTTGGCCTCCCAAGAGAGGAGCCACCTGGCATGGCCACTGACCAGGCAGAGCCTTTCGTGGGCAAGTTTCCTGGACTGGGGAGGAGGAGAGGTCCCCAGGCTGTATTTCAAGGAGGTGAACTCCATTCCGCAGACTCTCAGCTATTCCTCTCGTGTGTCCCGTGTCCTGCTCACCCAGAAACTCCACCCAGTAGCCCCGTGCCCTTCAGAGATCTATGGCACCGTCTGTTTGCTCTGACTTGAAGATCCCCGTGGGCTTTGGTGACCTTCTCAGCTACTTCCCTGCCAGAAGCACTGAAATTCTCAGCAGCCCCCACAGTCTTCTCGGTAGCCGCCCCCACCTTCTTTCCATCCTCCTCCCCTCTGGGTTCCTCAGCCTGCCAGGCAGATCCAAGCCAGTTTACCTTAACCTTCGTTAGCCTCTGTGCTTCTCCAGGGAGGCATGCAAGCAGAAGGACTGGTTTGGGGATTGTTTACCCTTGTGTTTATCGCTGTGTCTGGTCTGGTTCGCCTCCACCTATGTGTGGCAATGCCTGGCTGTGCCTCTGGGGGCCTCTCCACAGGGCTTGAGGTGGGTTGTGGGACCTGATTTGGTAGTGGAGGGTGGGGACCGTTCTCAGGCTTCCAGTGTCAAGCTTGTCTTTCTGACGACCTGGATCTTGTTTGTGTTTTCCTTTGCCCTCCCCTTTTACCCAGGTCTGCAGCCGAATCTCCTCCCCTTTCCACAGCAACAAAGCAGCCTGCTCCTTCCACAAACAGGGCCTGGCCTGGCATCCCAGGTAAATACCCACATTCCTCAGGTTTCCTCTGGATATGTCTTAGTTCTGGACAGAGTGCAGCTCATTGGGGTTTTTGCGCCCCTTTAGCAGGGCACTTACCCTTCTGGGAGGAGAGACTTCCAGGAACTCTTATGGCATAGAGGAAATCCAAACTATGGCCAGGGGAAAGAGTTTACCCAATGTCATTGGTGGGCCATGAATGAGCACCCAAACCAGGCACAGTGGTGCACATCAGCCTTCCCGGAGGGGAACGCAGGAAGATTACAAGTTTGAGACCTGCCCGGGCAATTTAGTGACTTAGCAAGACCCTATCTCTAAATAAAAACTAAAAGGGCTAGACATGTAGCTCAGAGCGGAAGCCCTGAGTTCAATCCCCAGTGCTGCCACAAAAAGATTAAGATGACTTCTAAAAGCCGTGTAGTGGTACACACCTGTAATCCCAGCCTTCTGTGAAGCTGAGGTACATGGGTCACAAATTTGAGCCTCACCTGGGCTACTCAGTGAGACCTTGCTTCATAATAAAAATTACTTAAAATGGTCTAGGAATGTAGCTCAGTGCAAAAGGCCTTAGGTTCAATCTCCAGGACCACTAAATAAATACATAAATTAAATTAAAAATTAAGGAAGTACCCAGAGATTTCAACTCCCAGGTCAGCCTGCAACAGCTCCATTCGAAGAACTAGGGCTCATCTAATTTCCCAGGATGCAACGTGACCACCAACTCTGCCTCCTCCAACGGGAAGGGAGGGGAAAGGAGACCAGAGCGTGATAGGCCTGCTGTCTTGTACCACAAGAATATTTTCCACATCTCCTACGGCAGGGCGTCTATTCCAGACCATGTCCAACAGTGGACGTGTGCCTGAGTCAGGTTGACTGAGGACTGCGAGAAGAACTTTGCAGAGCTGCCATGGTTCCATATTAGCACCTATTTGCCAACTGGAAAAAAAAAAAAAAAAAGGACAACTCTTACCCTGGCCATCTGTAGCCTCATGAGCTGCATCTTGGCTGCCATCCTCTTTTTGTCTGGTGCTCCCGTGAAGTTAATAACCTTCACAGCTTCATGACTTGACCTTCAATGGAAATGACTGTACAGATCAGTAGTATTCTTCTGGGCTGAGACCCCTGGGGCTCAGTAAAGCCCCAGGTTTTCCAGGGGCATGGAGTCCACTAGACACCTGAAAAAGGGAGGCGCCACCTAGTGGTATGAAGAACCAGGACCGCCAAAGTCACCCTTCCTGCTCACCCCAGAATCTGGTAGTGAGAAACTGGATGTGGAAGAGATCCTATAGGATATTGTAGGTCAGCTCTCACATCTCCTAATATCTGAGCATAAAGAGACTGGTAAGAGGATTAAGATCACCCCAGCAGGACACTGGCATACACCTGTAGTCTCAGCTGCTCAGGGGGCTTGAGGGAAGGGAATCTCCTGAGACCAGGAGTTTGGAGCCAGCCTGGGACAGCCTTGGGACCTTGTCTCATAAAGGAAAACCCTAGAGAGGAGTAGAAGGAGATTTACTTAGAGTCTGGGCAATAAGAGTGGAGGGAATGAACAAGATGATGTTTAAGCAACCAATCAGGTATGGCAAAGAGAGGGAAAAGGTCATGCAGATAACTCAATAACTATGTGATAAATGAAAGAACAAGTGAATTAATAAAAAGGAAGTTTCTGAAAGGAAGACTGGGACTTAGTCCAAATGGTCTGATCTATGCCACCACCTTCCCATACCCTGTTCCTTGTAGATCAGGACCCACCCTGCGTTAGTCTCAAACCATTATGTTCTAATAGACTCTTCAGCGGGGATAAATCCTTGTCTCTGGTCCTTTTACTCTCTTCATCATAAGATGCCTACCTGAATGGTAAACTTGAATGTTTGCAAGGGAGAAGGTGCTACCTCAGTTTAATAAAACTGCAAACTAAAAAGGAAAGAGAAGATGTATTTAGCCCAACTTTAACTACATGGGCAGTAATCTCTGAGATGGACACAGAACCTGAAATCCTAGGGCTGGATCATACTCTCTCTTTGGAATAATAAACACTTCTAGTCTGAATCCATTTCTGGCACCAAATAGGCACGATTCTTGCTTTAAGGACACATTTTCCTATGAAAACAGACTAAAGAATATGTCCTGACAATCACAGATAAGATAAAGGTGTGTTTAGATTGCAGTGATTAAAATCAAAACGCTGTCACAAAAGAAAGCAGTAGTGTAAAAAAGTAAACTGGCCCGCATAGAAGTTTGAGGCTATATGAAAGTCCTATGAATATCATGCGTTCTCCAGTGTCCTCTGTTGTCGTCAGTTGGCACGTGTTGACATCTCAGTTCCATTGCTTTGTGGAAAAGAACAGTAAGGCAAACAACCTTCTCCTTGCCCCATTCTGAGATTTGTTTGTGGAATCTCTGTAAACAATGCTGCTAACTCCTTTTATGGTGGAAAACTAAAAGGAGGAAGTAACCGGTGAGAGTCAACTAGTGAGTCACAGACTAACACCCAGAAAGGCTACCTCCTTACCTGACGCTTCTGTTTCAATCCACCATGGCAGTTATTCACAAAAACTATAATTTCCACCTCCACACCAGTGTAAAAATAGTACTAAATGTACCCAAAGATTTGCCATCCTCTAAGTGGACTATTAGTGACAAAAGTGTCTTAGTTTGTTGAATATTTGTGGATCTGCTTTGCGTGTGTTCTGTTATCAGGCAGTTGGGCGCCCTGGGCTGCCAGGATCCTCTTTAGAACCTCACCTAGAAGCATCACAGCATCTCCCAGCACCCAAGCATCTACCTAGTTCTGGAGGGACTGATGAGCCCAGTGACTTGGAAGAGCTGGAGAAGTTTGCCAAGACCTTCAAGCAGAGACGCATTAAACTGGGCTTCACACAGGTCTGGTTTAGGGAGAGGATGATGGAATAAATCGAGTGGGTGGTTATTAAGCTTCTCAAGTGGTGGCTATAAGAGCAAACCCAGGCTCAACATAACGTCCCTGAGTTCTCTAAGAACGGAGCACTGTTACCAGCAGAGGGGGATTGGGGACACTGCTGGTGGGGCGGGGAAAAATTCACAGCCTGCTCAGTCTAGTGAGAGAAATAAAACCAATTCTCCACCCTAGAGGGAAAAGACTTGGAAAGGAACGAAGGCTGGTGCCTGACATTCTGGATGGATGGTGCTATGAACTAGGGTGGGGGAGGTGCAGGCAAGAGGACAAGCCTGCCTCTCATGCTTCCCCTCTCCATCTGTTACGCAGGGAGATGTCGGATTGGCAATGGGAAAGCTGTATGGCAATGACTTCAGCCAGACCACCATCTCACGGTTCGAGGCCCTCAACCTGAGCTTTAAGAACATGTGCAAGCTCAAGCCACTGCTGGAGAAGTGGCTGAATGACGCAGGTAGGTCTCAGGGAAATCAACAGGAATGGGGCCCAGGATTCTGTAGGGATTTTTCTAATGACTTGTCTGTATTAGGGCTTTTGAGGGTCAAACCATAGCACCCTTTTCTTCTCCTGAGTTTAGAAAGAATTGTCAAACAATGTCACATGGGATACATGGGATAGAGTTAAGTAGAGATGAAAACGTCACTGTTATTGCTGAGAAAGAAAGTCCTCTGGAGCACATGGTTTAGATCTGTGACCATGAAGCCTTGTTCTAGTTTCATTCCATTCCCCATCCCAGACCCACCCAGCCTAGACAACTCCCTAGACCCAAGACAGAGATTGGGTCTGCAGAGCACATGTAGAAGATTGCTGTCTGAAGCAGGCTTAGGCCAAGGAGATAGGGCAGTACGCCCTGGGTAGGTTGGGGGTGCACAGGTACAGCACACATTCTTTACTTGCCTAATTCTGGAGCAGGTTTCAGTGCTCAGCCAATGACTGTGGCCTAGAAAAGCCCTGAAAATCTTATACCTGGAGTGGGGTTTGCAGGAGCATTAAGTCAGGACCCAGTCCTTCCAGGAGGTCAAAGGTGTAAACCATAGTGTTTGGAATGTTGACTAGAAGAGTTTGGCATCAGCAGGGTTTGTCAGTCTTTGCACTGTGGACATTTAGGACCAGAGAAATCTCAGGGAGGGCAGTGCTATTGTAGGTTAGTTATCAGCCTCCCTGCTTTCTAACCACTAGGTGCCAATAGCACCAACTCCCAAGTTGAAACATCCCAACGTGTCTCCAGACATTGCCAAATGTCCCCAGGAGGAATGGTGATGTTGAAGAATGTGGCTCTTGCTTGAGGGCCGCTGGCCTAGGTGGAGAGAGAAGGAGCTGGAATCCAGGCCTGTGCTCTACTCTGTGGATGTGTATGGATTAGTGGTTTCCGTGGAAGGGGCGGCAAGGACAGGATGGCTGCCAGCAGTGTGACCCTCACACAAAATCAAAGGAGGCAACAGAGAAGTTCCCCCACCTCCCTCAACAGGCTGTCCTGAGACAACATTGATTGAACTACCCAAGTAAAAATAATGATCAGAGGGTCCTAAGAGTTTTGGGAAAAGGCCTTGCATATTTCTAGTGGAACCCTGTCTCCTGGCACCTGCCCCCTTCCAAAGGCTATGGCTCATATCCACTCTGCACTTTAGCTCCAAAATTCGCACTGATGAACAAAGGGCTTCAGCATCAACATTCTGCCACCAAGTGCCAGTGCTTTTGGCTCAGAAGGCTGTTTCCCATTGTACTAGGTATTCACACCCAGGCGTATCTATTCAAGATAGACTGGTGAATGTTACTCGCAGGAGCCCTGCCTGCGCCCACTCACACCCACACATGCCTCTGATGCCTAGGCCTCCTTGAACCATGACCACAAACACTGGAGACTCTGTGGTAGGAGACCTGGAGGACCTTGGCCCTGAGCCATAAGGAGAAGCAAGAGTCTTGGTCTTTTGGGGGTCCCCTGCTGGGGGGAGGGATGATTCTGAAAATGCCACAACAGAACCCACTGGGAAGGGCTGTTGGACTTCGAGTCTGTTACAGCAGGGCCTAACCTGGCCACCGGTCGCCCTCCTCTGAGCTCCCTCTGCTCCTTTACTTCTCTCCAGAGTCATCTCCGTCAGACCCCTCGGTGAGCACACCCAGCTCTTACCCTACCCTCAGTGAAGTGTTTGGCAGGAAGAGGAAGAAACGGACCAGCATCGAGACCAACATCCGGCTGACTCTAGAGAAGAAATTTCATGATGTGAGCAGCTTCCTTGGGTGGGAGTGGGTGGCTGGCTTGGCTTGCACAGGTAGGTAACCAGGCACCGTACAGCTAGGAGGCCGGATACCTGCTGGGAAATGGTCAGAGGCTGAGTCACCCTCCCTCTCCTGGTGCCCAGGGATTTGAGTAGGAGGCTGCCCTTCATCTAGGGTTCCAGGAGCTTTTTCCCCCTCACTGAGCCTTCTTGCTTGGATATTTATTTGGGGCCTGTTGTCCCTCTCACTAGGAGATTTAAAGACTGGATTATGGAGTTCCAGAAGACAGTGTATTTCTTTTTTTTTTTTTTTGAGACAGGGTCTCGCTTTGTAGTTCAGGCTGACCCTGAGCTCACTATGTAGCCCAGGGAAGCCTCGAACTCAGCAATCCTCCTGCCTCTGTCTCCCAAGTGCTAGGATTACAAGCTTGAGCCACCAAGCCTGGCATTTGTGGTATGTGGTACTGATTGGTGGTGGGTGTGATTCACCACACCCAGTATTGTTCTATGTAGTTACCGGGAATTCAACCAGGGACCTTGCACTTGCTAGGCAGGCGCTGGAACCACTGAGCTAAATCTCCAGCCCGACAGTGTATTTCTATATCCACCTGAAGTAAAGGTAACAAAGATAGGGTACTCTATATAATTCTCTGGGTACTCTATATAATTCTCTGGGTACTCTATATAATTCTCTGTGTTGAGGTAAATTTTGTGTATTCCAAATTTGAAATGTAATGGGGCAGTTGTGGTAGTATACTCCTATAATCCCAGTTACTCAGGAGTTTAGAGAAGGAGAATCCTAAATTCTAGGACCACCTGCATAACTTTGCAAGACCCTGTCTCAAAAAAGCAAACAAACAAAAGAACAAATGAAAGGGCTTGAGGTGTAGCTTGGTGCTCCCAAGGTTCAATCTCTCCATACTGAAAAAGTAAATAAAAGTAATAAATGTTCATTGTAAACAACTTGGAAAATACAAGGAGGGAAGTAGAAAGAAAAAAGAAAACCCATCTGAATGTTCTTTCTTTGATTCCTTTTTTCCATGCACATTTAAATACTTGTGATCAGATTCCATATGATTTCAAACTGGTACCAAAAGGATATTTTTGAGACAGCAAATAGAAGCTGTGAGCCTTGTGAGAGCTGGGATAGAAAAGAGGTAAAAACAGAGGCGAACTAAAGAACTCCTGGTCAGGATCCCCGAGGCCCCAGCCTCCGGCGCCTCCTTGGCACTGCGCATGTGCGGGGTCTGGAGCCTAGCCAGCGCTGCCGGCCTCGGCTCCCTGGGCTGCCACCCTTTCAGCCAATCCCCTGTGCATCTCCATGGTTGTGTTCTTCTGGCAGGATGACAGGAGCTGACTTGTCCTTCTTTTTAGGTTTTTCAGAGCAGCATGACTAAGGGAGGGTGCAGGAATGTGAAGAAATGGCTCAGATCACAGAAGGATGGGAGGGGTCCCAGTCAGGGTGTGGCACCCTCATTTTTATATACAATATTGCTATCCTGTAGATTGAACAAAGCTGAGAGTTTTAGCTTCCTTATCTTCTAGTAAGTGATAACAAAGAAAAAGGTTGAGTAAAAACACCTGTGAGGAACATGTATTTCTGGGATGTTTTTCCTGCCCCTCCTAACTCATCCATGGACCCTCTTCTTGTAATTGCAGCTACTGAGGAAAGGAGTGTAAGAAAGCATACAGCTGTGTGGACCCTCTACCCTGGGTCACCCTGTGTTTACTAGTCCTATACATTTTCTCAACTGATCCTCAGCATTATCCTGGATGTGAGACACTGTTATTCTCATTTTGTAGATGAGACTGGTATGTGCCTGAAGGAATTAAAATTAGCAGTGGCACACATCTGTAATTCCAGCTACTCTGGAGGCTGAGACAGAAGCTTTGGAGGTTCAAAATCTGCCTGAGTAACTTAGTGAGATTCTGTCTCCAAATGTATGACTATGAATTAAATATAAGAACTGGTTATATACCTCAGTGGTAGACCACTCGCTTAGTGTATCAAGGCCCCAGATTCAATCTCCAGTACCCCAGAGAAAAAAGACAAAATACAAAATGAATTTAAAAACTCAACAGCTCGGGCCGGAGGGTTAGCTCAGAGGTTCCGGCGCCTGCCTTGCAAGCGCAAGGTTCTGAGTTCGATCCCCGGAAACCACATACAATGCTGGGTGTGGAGACTCACACCCACCAGCAATCAATACCACATACTGCAGTGCCGGGAGTGGTGGCTCACGTCTGTCATCCCAGCACTCGGGAGGCAGAAACAGGAGGATTGCTG
>PVIC010056198.1:0-11008 GCA_004025085.1 Thryonomys swinderianus
AAAGAAAGAAAGAAAGAAAGAAAGAAAGAAAGAAAGAAAGAAAGAAAGAAAGAAAAGAAAGAAACGAAGGAAGGAGGAAGGAAAGAAAGGGCCCAAGCTACATCACATCTTTTAAAACCGTGTTCCCCACGAATTGACCCCTTCTGTGTCTACCAGTATAAGAATGCAGAATGGACTTATTTAGAATTGAGTAATACTCTTTGGAAAATAAAGTTCTGGCAACTTTGCAAACTATGTGTTGTTCCCATAGAATTAAACAAAAATAGATCTGGCTCAAAATAACAATAAAAATCCCCTGGGTCTGACTAATATAAGATGGCTGGCACAATCTGAATTCCACTGCAAAGGCTAAAGAACAACTTTAAATACCGAAGTGGGGTAGAATCATTTATCATCCTTTGTGTCTATGGCAGCCATTTTGGAGCCCTCTCGGTGCCTGTGGGTAGGACAGGAACTCAGGCTCCTGACTGGAATGGAGGAAACAAAAGTTGCCTGTATCTTGGAACTTTGGAAAAACCAACAGTATGCTGGCTCAATACCTCAGGTAGGCATTGTGCTGATCACAGACGAATTATACTTTATGACTTCTTGTCTGCTTGTAACATTTCTAAAATGCTGCCGGCGTCACTGGAAGCTTTTCTTACTATCAGATCCCAAAATAAGAATATGATGGAAGATATTCATCTTCAAGTTTTTTCAGATGAGGAAGAAAATCTCATGTTGTGAAATTTTAAATTCACTTTGTGTACTATAAATGTAGCATATCCCCAAACCACTTCAACTGTCTGTTAAATTTTACTGTTTTCAACAAAAGCGATTGATTTAAAAGCCATAGCTAAACGGTAGTGCGAATTTTCTGTCTTTGTAAGACTTCACGTAACCGACTTTAGGAATAGATTTAGTCAGAGTATATGTCTTGGAAAACAGAGTCACTAAAAGAAAAGATTCCTAAACACGTGCCTATTTATTCTATGAGACATTCCAAGTAGGTCCGGCAGGAAGTCACAAAATGCAAACCGTTTGCGCATATGTGCACATGTCAGTGAGCTGGTTTGCCCTGGAGAAGGTTCGGATGGGATTAGCCCCACTCTCCAGCCCTGTCAGAAGAAGGGAAAGGCGTCGGGCTGGCTGCTGTGACTGGGCCAGGGCAGCCCGTCCAAGCCCCGGGAGAAGAGTATCTCTCCACGTGGACCTCACACCTGCTCCAGGGCGGGACTCCTATCTTTCCGGCCCAGTGACTTTTGAATGACCACAGAAAAACTATCACCTTGTGATATTTTACTTGGAAACTATCCAGTTCATATATGCGTCACAGATGTTTTTGCTCTATTTAAACTGACGATATTTTCTAAGACAAATTCTGAACACAGGAATTCTTCCTGGTAGCCGAGCTTATTATACGAAAATTCTTACAATGATATAGAAATCGCTCAGGTACTCGTGGCTCTGTTGGGGAGATTTCTCTCTGCAGGTGTCAGAATTATTTGGACATCACTACACACGTTCTTAAATGTGTGGTTTCTGCGGCACCGTGTAGCAGAGGGGAAAGAATGTGAACTTTGATATTAGACAGAACCCACCTCAAATCTTGGCTCCACCTTTGCCTAGCCCCGTTACCTTCCCCGAGTCATGTTATTTGTCTGAATCTCAGTTTCTGCATCCTTTAAAAAAGAACAAGAGCTTCTCCACCTATGTTTTGGAGAGGAATACCTACCTGCTGTAGCAAATACCCCCACATCGATCTCTCACAGTGCTAGAAGCTTGAAAGTCCAAGGTCAAGGTGCTGATAGGCTCTAGTTTTGCTCCACCGATGGTGGTCTTCACGTGACAGAGAGAGAGCACGTCTCTCATGCCACTCACCTTTAAGGACAGTAATCCCACCCTGTAGCTTCCACACTTATGGCCCAGTTACTTTCCAAAGGCCCAGTCTCCAAATACCACCACAAAGGAAATCAGGGTTTCAACATGTACATTTTAAGGGATACAAATATTCAGTCATATTATGGAGTAAAACACATGTTTAGTGTATCTGAAATTTAATAGAATTTAACTAAATTATCTCTGCCCCTATCATTTGGTGTTAGTGTCAGTAGCATCACCTTCTGGAATCCTCACACTGAGAATTTATGTTCTGTCCTTCACAGCCCATATTTCATTGCAAACTCTCTTGTAACATTAGCATCTTGGTTACGCATCTGCTTCCCCCTAAGTGGGAAGGCTCTTCAGGGCAGAAGCCTGATTAACTTCATCTATGTACCCTTCTCCTAGCACAGCGTTCCCTGTGTCAGAGCATTTCTGTGGGCTGAGATGAATATAGCAGAGAGCCTAATAAAACTTTTTGGATTTTTTTCATCTGAAGCTACTAAAAATGTGCCCGTATTTCAACAAGTCTAAATTCTTCTCCAAAAATTCTTGTGAAATGAATTTCAACATATACAACCTGTGCCAAGACTTGCTATGGTAGCAATGTTAATATACAAAGCAACATCTTACTACTACTATTTATCAGGAATTAGCTTACTATTTCTGTGTTTTTGTTTGAAACTTCCTATGAAATATGTGATCTACAAGTATCCATCATGTAGGTGAGAAAGTTGAAATGAATGAGGTTAGCAAGTAAATGACTTCTGAAAGTCACGCTACACTTCTCCTCCAACTGAAACAGAACATTTCCTTCTCGAAATTAAGCTCTGGTATGTATTTGAATCCTAACTGAATGGTTGAATAAATAGCTCCTATTGTTATTATAGTTACTATCAATATAATCTCCTTCTCCGATTAGAATTAATGATCTCCTCCTTTACATTCCAAACACGTGTTGTCCAAATGTCTGTAATGGCACTTATCGTAAACCATATTCTCTCAAAAACAATGTGATTTTAATTTTTCATCTTAACATACCCAAAGTGCCATTGAAGGAGTAATGTGATATCCTCTGAGAGACCAAATACCTCTTTTGGTAGGTTTGTCAGGAAAGTAAGATTGTGCTAATGTCTCCATAGTTTGCAGGGACTTCCTCAGCTACTAGTCTGCAAGCTTAATGAGAATGTAAAACAAAATAAATAGTCTGTGATATACAAGAATGGACATTACTATTAAGAAAGTCTGGTATTTCTTGAAAAAAAATCAAAGAAGAGCAGCTTCATACTTAATTATTATTATAATCTGTGGCAACTATACCACAGAAATTGTCTTTTGCTTTCTTTATAACAATCATTCTGAGATAAGACAGAATCTGGGCCGCAGATGTAGCTCAGTGATTCCGGCAACTGTCTATAAGCACAAGGACCTGAGTTCGATCCCTGGTAACAACATACAACAATACTGGGCATGATGACTCACGCCCACCAGCAATCAGTACCACACACCACAGTGCCGGGCATGGTGGCTCACGCATGTCATGCCAGCACTTGGGAGGCAGAGGCAAGAGGATTGCTGAGTTCGAGGCTTGCGTGGGCTACATAGTGAGCTCAGGGCCAGCCTGAACTGCAAAGCGAGACCCTGTCTCAATGGGGCCAGGTATGATGCCTCCACCCCTGTCCAGAATGCGTGTTGGCTTAAAAGCTGTCCTGCTGAAAAGTCGCATTAGACCCCACTCCAAGATAATGCCCCTTCCTTGCTGCCATTTATTGTGACACACAACGTAGAAACACAAGTATAGATCGCAAGGGGATGTAGGAGAGCCGTCTGCCGCGCCAGTGGGCACCTACCAAGATCTGCCTTGTGAGGAGGCAGAGGCAGCCGCATGGGATAAACAGCGTTCTCCCTGGTCCCCATTCTCCTCCCCAAGGGTAGGTGGTGTGTGCGATTCTCCAAGGAAAGTTTATTCCTTAGTCTCCTACTGAAAATCCTCCCGAGGAATATAAAACACATCAAACCTTAGTTTGTTATTTGCTCCTTCTGCTTCTTTGGAGAAAGGAGCTGATCAAATCCTTTCTGAGATCAATTAGAAAAGAATGAGGACTGCTGGGAGAACACAGAAGAGGGAAAAACCACCACCTCCTTGCCCTTGGGCCACGTGGAATTGCTAGGGCCGTTTGTCCTGGAAACATCTCAGCATTATCAGAAGAGTAGAGAAGCTTGAAGTAGCCCTTTTGAGGCACGGATGTGTTTAGATGGGAAGATCAGCCGTCCCTGTCTGCAGCCCCCCATAACCGGGCTGGCTGTTCCTCAAGATTCTGCAGTGCTGACTTGCACTGGAAGACGTCCTTGGGAGATGCTTAAAATTCTTAGGGCAGTCCTTCTCCTCAGAGTGCTGGAGAACAGAGACCACTTCACCGTCCTAAGCATGCCCGCCCGCTCCTGAGAGTGCGGGTGCGTCCTTCGGAGGTGCGGTTCCCCTCTCCTGCTGGCAAATCAAAGGCTTCAGGGCTCAGGACCTCAGGCACGTTTGCTTCTTCCTGCCTTATCAGGGAGGCTGCAGCAGCTACAGGGGTGGCAATTTTGATGGGCTTCTCTCTCTGCCCTGCTTTCTTAATTCTAAATTTGCCAAGGGTCGCCCTCTTCTTTCAGAGGCGTGTTTGGGAACATGACAGCTCAGACTCATTCCACGATCCTCACTCAAAAGGAGAAAACATTCCACAAATTCTGTAGTATCTGAAGTTTCTATGTAGATGCCAGAAAAGCCATAAAAATTGGTGACCTTGCTTTTCAAAATCCCTGGTGATGTATACATCATGTAGAATACTACTACTAATAATACAATAATAGTTCAGCTTATTTTTGGATAGTTGTCTATGTGAGATGGTCTAGGTGCTAATCTTTGATAAATAGGAGCAAGAAAAGTAAAAAGAATTAAAATGTGTCCTATGCATGTACCAACTTCCCAGAAAAATGTTATCATTGTGTACTGAAAACCTGTACTGACACAATTTTTTGAAATCTTTAGCAAAATTATTTTTCTCATTTTTCCCAGTATTGAATATGAACTAAGTTGATATGCTTCACAGGATATCTGGAGATTTTTGTCTAGTTTTTAGCCATAATTTTAGAACTGACTTTTTTTTTTTTTTTGAGACAGGGTCTCGCTTTGCAATTCAGGCTGGCTCTGAGCTCACTATGGAGCCCAGGCAAGCCTTGAAGTCAGCAATCCTCCTGCCTCTGCCTCCCGAGTGCTGGGATTACAGGTGTAAGCCACCATGCTTGGCATTGTGGGGTGTGGTACTGATTGCTGGTGGGCGTGAGTCACCACACCCAGTATTCTTCTATGTGCTTCCTGGGGATCAAACCAGGGACCTTGTACTTGCTAGGCAGGTGCTGGAGCCAGTGAGCTAAATCTCCAGCCCAGAGCTAACCTATCTTTTTCATGGGAATCAAAAACTAATATTCAGGATAAGTTGTTTGTTTGCCTCCAAATCCCATGGAAAACAGCCTGTGTAACTCCAATCCAGATTCTGCAAGGTCCTTTGAGTTCGTTCCTCAGTCTCACCTTTTCATGCACCCTCTTCTATTACCCAGATAATTCATTCTACCTCAGCTCTCTGGAGATGATGTTACTTTAACACATGACCCAGGTACCCCTAGAGACGCTGAGTGCTTTAGAAACATTTTCACAGTCAACCTGCAGCACCTCTAATAGACCCAAGGGACGCACAGTGCCATCAGTGCAGTGAGGAAAATTAGGTTCATAGAGATGAAAGTGTTTGCACATACCCAGCTCATAAAGCTGAGACTAGGAAGTAAAGCCAATCCATTAAAAGACGAGCACCTCATTTCTTAAGGACCATAGATTTTCCTGGTGTGCCGTGGTAGTGTAAGTATGGGTCAGTGGTACTAAGTTCATGCACAAAAGTGCTTAAACCTTTCCAGTGAAATTCAGCGGGTATTAAACTGTCATGATAAGAATCAGTTGTCTTTTCCAAATTTAGGCAACCTTTTTAACTGGAGCAATTGAAGCCTAATTAAACACAAAGTCAAGGTTTCACTCAAGAGCCTCTAAGTTCAAAGATAATCTTACTGCCAACCTCTGCTTACACTTAATTAAAAAGTAATTTATAGAGGATTAGTTACATGTTGGATATGGACAGTGAAATTTTTAATATGTTCTCCTAAAGCATTCTTCAGTTATTGTTTTTATACTTGTAGGTGTCAAAGTATAAAGGGTTTGAAAAATAAAGTCAGTGATAATAAAGCTGCAGTTTGCACAACAGAACAAGCTGTCACACTATGAAGAGAGAGAAAAATGTTCAATAGCAGATCATACTTTTCATTGTGACATAAGAGAAGCCTAGCGATAACATTTGTCTTTATAGCCAGTGTCAACCCAGGATCTCCACATGGGGTTTACCACAAGAAGATCCGGAAAGATCTAGCATGTGCTTTTCCTTGACCTGATGGAAACAGATGAAAAATGTCTTCAGGCCTGGCGTGTACATGTTTGCCAAAATCGTGCATAAAAAGGAAGTTTTATGGAAGAAAAAGTTGAGTAAAGTATTTTAGCAAAATCAATGAAAAAAATATTTTTGGCAAAAGATCCATATACAAATCCAAAAAATATGTAAAAACAAAATTCAAGCAGGAGTCTTTTCCTTTTGAGGCTATTAGGGGAATTTGTTGTGGACGGGATTTGGGTCAATCCCTGCAGCCGACTGACAGAAAAAAACACTGAAAGGAAGAAATAATGTTCATGAAGAAGTATTATGGGTGGGTCAAATATTTGTAGGTTTAAAACGTTTCAGCTAAATTAATATTAGGTCTCCAGTTGAAACATGAATTGATTTCAATTAACAGGTAATTCAGATCGCAACCTAAGTCTTTACTGTGAATTTGTTGCGTAAATTATGTATCCTTAGCATGGCATACTCAGCCAATTACATTCTGGAAGAATATTTAATGATTTGGAAAAATGTTCGCACATCAAAAAGCAGGTCATGATACAATATTTGCAAAAATATAGAGAGATAAAAGATATGAAGGCTATTGAGCAAGACGCTAATATGGCTTATCTCTGAACAATATGAGGGATTGCGGCTGTGTTTTTGTATACTTAAAATTTACCCCGGTTAATAATAACAACAGTATCACAACAGGTTTTTGTTTTGCCTTGTTTTGGTTTTCTGTAGGACTGCTGACTGAGTTCCTGTGTTCTTCAGCTGGTCCTGGGTTGGAAGGAACCATTTGTGCCCCAAAGAGCCGCACCCAGGCATCCTGCCAGGTTTTGAGAAGTACCCACAGGAAGCCAGTCTCCCGTCGGCCTTAGAGAAGCTAGCTGAGCACTCTGCACTGCTTTTGACCCGGCAGCTCCACTCCAGGGCATGCTAATTGATTTTATTCTGCTAATTGAGAGTTAGGTAGTTTGGAGCAGGGTGATGAAACTCTCTCTGAAATAATGAATGCAAATTAATGTGAAAGTGTATCCCCAGGATTTCCTGTAAGAATCTTTTATTACCTTGACAGTTAGGAGTTTTTACAAGTACTTATCATAAATAATTTATTGCCTCCGGTGGCACGCTAGGTACCTGACATGACTGTTACTATGGGAACATCCATGTTCATATATAGTTAATTCTATTTCTAGGAGCCGACATGGAAGTTGGCATTATCTTAATGTTACAGATGTGAAAATGTAGGCATTCAGAAGCTAAGTAGCTGGCCCAGATCCAACAACAAATCAGAGGAAGGAGGGCTGGAATTAGTCTGCTGACACCCAAGCTGGGATACTCTGGACGCTCTGGAAATCATCCGGGGGGCAGCGTGGCTGGACACCAGGAAAGCCTATCGCGAGCCCAGGGTAGGTGCTGACGGTCTCGTTAACCGGAACCAGTTTAGAGGGGGAAAGCGGTGCAGTTCCAAGGTGCAGAGTCAACCTCCCAGGTGCAAGTCAGCGAAGCAAACTGCTGAGGAAATTTCCATGGGGGACTCTTGCTGACCAAGTCTGAGGAGCCCAAACAGTAGGAAGGAAAGGCTGTGTCAGTGCAGCGGCGAGAGTGCTCGGGAATCCTGAGACGTGGAAAGGAGGACGGCTTTATTCTTTAAAATATGGCTCAGTGCAGATACGCAGGGCCTGGTTAGCTGGAAAGGTAGAGGTTTTAAGCAGTAATTGCTGAAGGGCAAGAGGAATGGCCAAATGACTTCTCTGCATCGTCGCAATGTCTGTGGGTCGTCTTCTAATGCTCCACTTTAGGGATGAGGAGGGAGTAGGAAATCCCAGAGGAGCTAGATACAAAAGATTCATACTGTGTGTGGAAGACACAGTGTAAGAAAACAAAGCAATAAGCAAATACCTTACATAAAAGAATTATTGTCATACAAAATTGGTATTAAAAACCTACCCTCTCCCTTCTAGAATGTATGATGGGTATTGTGAAATAGAAAATATTCAAAGGGAAATGTGGTGGAGGAGGGAGTAATGAGGGGTAAAGAGAAAATGTGATGGTAATAAAAAAAAAGGGAAACAAAGCTTATGTATTTGGAGGGAGTGTGTAGGATGGACAGGGGAACGGGAAAAAACGAGAATTAAATTATGTCATATACTGGTACGAATTCCCAATATTGAGTGTGATCATGATGTGTATATACAATGTACCAATAAAGATAAAATTTGTTGTTGTTGTTGTTGTTGTTGTTGTTTTGAGACAGAGTCTCGCTTTGTAGTTCAGGCTGGCTCTGAGCTCACTGTGTAGCCCAGGCAAGCCTGGAACTCAGCAATCCTCCTGTCTCTGCCTCCTGAGTGCTAGGATGACAGGCGTGAGCCACCACGCCTCGCACTGTGGTATGTAGTATTGATTACTGGTGGGCATGAGTCTCCACACCCAGCATTGTATGTGGTTACCAGAGATTGAACTCAGGACCTTGAGCTTGCAAGGCAGGCACCGGAACCACTGAGCTAACCCTCCGGCCCCTGTTTTTTTGTTTGTTTGTTTGTTTTTTGAGACAGGGTCTCACTTTGTAGTTCAGGCTGGCCCTGAACTCCTCATGTAGCCCAGGCAAGCCTTGAACTCAGCAATCCTCCTGCCTCTGCCTCCTGAGTGCTGGGATTACAGGCGTGAGCCACCACGCCTGGCTTTGTGGTATGGTACTGATTGCTCATGGCATTGTTGTATGTGGTTACCAGGGATCGAACCAGGGACCTCATGCTTGCCAGGTAGGTGCTGGAACCACTGAGCTAAATCTCTGGCCCAAGATAAAAATTAAAAAAAAAAAAAAAACCCTACCCTCTCCCATCATCACTTTTCAGACTTTAATACTACTTGATAATCATGAGAAATAGTAACAATGCTTTACATACATTAGTAAATCATAAATAAAAAACTCTACTAGTTGTACGACTCTACCATTTGTTCTGGTCTGGAAAAATGGCATAGATTACCCTACATCAGAAATCAGCACATATGTTCTTTTAAGGGCCAGATGGCTAAATATTTTAGGCTTTGCAGACTACAAATGATCTCTTTAGTAATGTGAAGTCGTCCCTAGTTCAGCTATATAAAATCCTAATTTGCCGCCCCCTGACCTAATCTGTTGCACCAAAGATAAGGCCATAATGACTAAAAGGGTAGAATACAGAGAAGACATCTTCCAGCTGGTCCTTTCCACAACTTGGACTATCTTGTTCACACTGTATCACCAGCCACTAGAAGAGTCCCTGGCATGTATTAGGTGTATGTATATATATATATACACTTGTTATTCAGTGGTAATAGCTAGATTCAGATGGCTGGAAAGAAATTGCAACTACTTGAAAACCTGCAAATTCCCCTCTCCACCTTTATCCGGTTGGACAACATGACAAAATAATTTGGTGCTGACTCTTCTCTATAGATCTTCATGGTGAGAATCCACAGTGACTGACCTTTGCTTTCTCCTGCCAACAGTGTCTTATCAATAATGAAATAACTACATATTATGACTTGTGGCACAGCATAGCTGACATGTATAAGTGCCTGCGTGTATAACAGCAGCTGGACAAGGAGTGTGGCTGAGTGATAAAGAACTTGCCTAGCATCCTTGAGGTTCTGGGATCAATACAAGAACTGAAAAATAACAACAATAATAACACTACTAATTTTTAAAGTGTCTGACAGTATTTAAAGGAAGTTAACACATAAGAAAGGCCTCCTTTATGTGAAAATCATCATGGAGGAGGAACCCACGTATTTCCTGGAGGAGTGGAAGGAAAATGACAACGCCCAAGCCAGCTTTGTGTTAATGTGTTTAGCATGTTATTTAATGCAATCTGTATATGCCATTACAAGGCAGAGATTATTACATTTTAGAGATAGAAAACTGAGACTTTGGAAAGTAGAATCTTTTCTTCAAGGTCAGAAAATTAGTAAGTTAGTAAACTAGGATTCAAAGTCAAGTGTATCTGTTCTTTAACTTTGAGCTCTTTGTTGTACACCTGTCTGGAAGAGGTTGTATTTCTGGCTCTGTCAACATTTGCTTGTGACCTTTGTGATGTTCGCTTCACCCCAATCATCAAATAAAAATATAAATAGCTACCTACTTCACAGGGAGCTGAAAGAATTCATGAATGCTACAAGCTACAGCACATAGCAGCACTCTGATCTCAGTCAATATTGGCTGAATTTAAATGATAAAATGCCCAATTTATCACTTCCTATACAAGCCTCTTCATGAGTATGGGGAAGGAGAGAGAGAAATGCAATTAAATGATTGCATAATCAGGCTATAATTATAGCCAAAATAGGACTCAAAGCAAGATTTAGAGATTAGAAGAAGTTGGGCTTCTAGAAGAACTAACAAAAGTATTATGTCAACGATTTCTGAGAAATTTTTATTTTTACTTTGGTTACCAACACAGCCTTTCTTCAGACACTATATTTTTTAATTGAATTCTTTATTAGTACCATTTATATACATCTCAAAATCACATATAACATTGGGAAATTTGTACCAGTATATGCCACAACTTAATTCTCATTTTTACCCATATCCCTACCCACTCCCCCCTCCTCCCCCCTTTATACATGCTCTTTTATTTTCTTTCTGTATCATATTTATTCCTTCCCCTCATCACATTCCCACACCAAGTTTCCTATAGAAATAT
>PVIC010056199.1:0-10997 GCA_004025085.1 Thryonomys swinderianus
AAAAAAAAAAAAAAAAAAAAAAAAAGCCATATATATAGTTCAAACAGGTGACATGTGTTTCAGTACTGTCCCTCAGGATCATGCATCACATGGCAGAGGTGAAATACAGCTCTGGCTTGCTGGCACTAGTTATTTGTGGGGAAATCAATCACCTCTCATGGGGACGGTCAGGATCTGGTTATTGTAATTTCCTTGCCCTTGAACTCATGGCGATCCTGTCTCAGCCTCCCATGTGCTGGGATTACAAGTACGGGGCACCATACTGTCATCCCCCAACCCCCGTACCAGAGAACAAACTCAGGACCTTGCATTTGTGAGGTAGAGGCAGTGCTGCTAAGCCACATCCTCCATACTGTTTTTTCTAATTAAGGGGGGTCTTCCAGGAAAAAACAGGTTTCAAATCAACAAGAAACATTATAGTTCTGGGGCATCATTCTGAGATGGACCAGGACTGAGAAAGGATCACCAAGTGTGGTAGCTGAGCTCATGGGCAAGAGGAAGGGGCTGTAGGGGCCTGAAGATCCACCAGGGTAGAAGTACACATGGAGTCCCAAGTGTGATGCCAGAGAGGTGGGTTG
The DNA here is from genome assembly GCA_004025085.1 of Thryonomys swinderianus. Taxonomy (NCBI): domain Eukaryota; kingdom Metazoa; phylum Chordata; class Mammalia; order Rodentia; family Thryonomyidae; genus Thryonomys; species Thryonomys swinderianus. Next base: position 579 of record PVIC010056199.1, read on the forward strand.
AGAACAAAGTATTAGACCCTACCTGCCAACACGCACTGCCTCAATCTCAACCCCCCTTTCTCTGCCTTCTTACTCATCTGGGGTAAATCTTTAGTGTGAGTTAACTAAAAACATCTGAAATCAGGAACAGGAGGTTTTTTTGTTTTGTTTTTTTTTTAACCAAATCCCTACTGTGTACTAGATTCAGCAATAACAACTCACTTAATCTTTACTGCATGCTACAATCAGCCTGATTTTACAGTTGCTAAAACTCTGTCCTAGGGAGCTGAGGGCAAATGATCAAAACCATGGCTACATCCAGGATTTAGAGTCACCTGGGAAGCTCTGGGATCAGCTTTAATTCTCTTTGTAATCAATAGCAAAAATGTTTTATGTAAATCTCTCAATCATATAACATGTTTAGTGGCTTCTGCCCTTATGTGAAAAAGCTTTTCATGCAAACCTAGATTGAGCAATGTTCTAGTTGACATTCATCGTGTACATTAAAAAGATGGCTCCACCCGTTTGGACAAGTAACAGCAGACACCAGAGGTAATACCTGGCCAAAGACAACACAAACCCTGCAATCATTCAAAGAAATGAGTTTTGTTTCTTTGAGACAGGGTCTTGCTATGTGGTACAGGCTGGTCTTGAACTCACTATGTTGCCCAGCCTGGCTCTGAATGTGTCCTTCCTCCTGCCTGGGCCTCCCGTGAGCTGGTGTTACAGTCATGTACCACTACGAACGAGCTCTTTACCGCAAGAAGGGAATTCAAATAGTTCAGTCTATTAGACTAGAAGGAACTCTTCTCACTTTTTTCTAAGAGCAGAGCTCTAACAGGAGGAATTTTAAACTCCTTAAGAAACTGAGTCATTATTGCAAGAAAATATTAAGATACATTCCTGTGAGAGAACAATTTAATGACACCTGTTTGTCACGTGCTTGTATTTTTTTAGTAGGGAAGAGACAGGGCCTCACTGGGTGGCCTTGAACTTGCACCAATCCCGCCACCAGAGCCTCCCACATGCTTATGTCTATAGATAATTTGCTCTATTCTTCAAACCTATCCTGAAGCAGACAGCATTAGCTTCATTTACAGTTGAGGAAATTAAAGCTCACAACTGCTAAAGAACTTGCTCGAGGTCACAAAGCTGACAAATGACAGCTGTAATGTGACCTCAGGTCTGCTTGTTTTCTACTACACCATATAGCTTGAGCTGGTGTTTCTCACAGGGACACGATATAGAAGATGTGTTTTGATCCTTGCTTCTAAACAATGCAATGACCTGTTCCTTCTCTCGATTTTTTTCAACCTTTCCTTCACACACAGGAAAATACATACCACACCTTTCCTAGACAGAAAAATCCACAGCCCGTAGTGAAATTTTTGTTATAAAACATTTAATGTTAACCTACAATACAATGTAAACCTTTATGAAAAAAACTGTTAAGTACACTAGATTTCTTCAGGAAATTACCACGTAACTATTCAGGTGCAGTCCAAGCTGGGGCACTGCATCCTTTGTGGATGGATTTTCCGTTGCTGCATTCTTCAAAGTCCTAAAAAAAAAACGACTTTAAGATGGAGCTCCTTGTTCAAGCACCAGGTGACAATATTCCCCTGATTTTGCATCTTGGGGTTATCATTCCTTCTCAGTCATTTTCTGAAACTCTTTCCTGGGCCTTGGCACCATTAGCAATTGTCATAATAACTGCTCAGTTGAAGATTCTAGGTTCTTAGTTTTTAGATAGATACTCTCCTCCACCCATCTCTCCTCCACATTTCATGGTGGAGGCCAGCAAAGAGAAAGGAATAGTGGCTGTAAGAAATTCTGCAGAAGTGAAAGACAGACCAGAAAGGTCCCACTGAGGCTGCAAAAATTTAACTGACCCCAATCAGGTATCTTTGCTTGGTCATTTCCCATGGTGATGCAGCTGACTCTACAACTTCAGTTTTGGGAGTGTAGAACAGAACTTGAAAAAGTGTTTTGTTGATGACTTGCCATCTGGAATCAACAGCTGAAATATCTCAAGAGGTGATTTGGAAACAAGAGCAAATGCTTGCAGACTGCCGGCTTCTCTGCATCTTTTTTCCCCTTGCAGGTCCCGTCAAGCTCCCAGAGATCCTTGGGAGTAACACAGATTGTACTGGCATTAAGTGACAAAAGGTGGAGTCCATATTACACCTAGGAGGAAGGAAATGGCATCCAGGCAGCAGCAGTAGGGGTAGCAATGAGACAAGCACAGGATATAAATAAAGCAGAACTACTGCAAAAGGAACTAGACAGGGCATGTGCTTCAGCTGAAGCCTCCTGAAACCTATAGTCATTGGGCAGAGAAAAGGACCTTGTCTTAATATTTCTGCATCTTGACCTCTTCTGCTGAACAGGAGGAATCAAAAGGCAAGAAGAGGGCTGGAGGGTTAGCTCAGTGGTGCCGGCGCCTGCCTCGCAAGTGCAAGGTCCTGAGTTCGATCCCCCGTAACCACATATAATGCTGGGTGTGGAGACACACCCACCAACAATCAACACCACATACCACAATGCCGGACGTGGTGGCTCATGCCTGTCATCCCAGCACTCGGGAGGCAGAGACAGGAGGATTGCTGAGTTCACGGCGGCTTGCCTGGGCACCATAGTGAGCTCAGGGCCAGCCTGAACTACAAAGCGAGACCCTGTCTCAAAAGCAAAAAAAAAAAAGGCAAGAAGAATAAAGCACACATTTTAGAACCAGACTGAGTTATTAAGGGGGGAAAAAACCCTCTTAGTATCCCCAAAGATGTCTGGGCAAGACATTCACAAGCCCAATCTGTGGCAGGTCCTCCTGTATAGCACTGCCAGGGAAATAGCTAGGTATTGCAAATGGAGAATTAGGAGAAAAAAAAAAATCCCTCTTTCGTGGCAGTCATTCAGGATTGAGTAGAGAACATGGTTTACATGTTGTTCATTTGAGACACATTTTATGACAATGGTGGTGTGGAATCCCACCAAGTTGACCTTGGGACAGCAGAAAACCAAGAAGTATATGCAGCCAGGTACAGAACTTTTCTTGGGGAAAGTGTTGTAGACCAGTGGGAAATTCTAAGGCTCCCAAGATCAGGTCATATTCATGAGGCACCTCCCTCTGCCACATGGTATTTACCTGACAATAACCAAAGCTGCAGAGAACAGTAAGCATATTACTGTTACCAAAGAGTGGTCTTTAGGTTTTAGTTAAATAAAAGAGCCACTGGAGATAACAAATCTACCAAGTTCTGCTTTACCATGACCCCAACACTCTTGCTTTCACAGCATGCTAACAACTAATAATTTCAGAAGGCTACAGAATGGAACCTTATGCCAGTCTAGCTACGGGTCTCTTCAGAATACTTGTCAGCACATACTGGCATCTGTTAGTACATGACCTGACCCATGTACACATGACCATAAACTCAACCAGGGACCAAACATCCAGAGGTAAAAGGAAAAAAAAAAAAGAACATTCTATTACTTTAATACAGCAACAAGGCAAAAGGATTAAAATGCTTCTGGCAGTTGCTATGTCAAAAGGTGAAATGCACCTAATGCAGGCTGGAAGTCCTGCCTTGCTTTCCTTCAAGGCCTACCTTTCTATATTTAAAACACATTGACTGAGGAAGGTAGGGAGGGGATTCTTACATGGTCCTGCTGGCTCCATTGCTGGTCCCGCTAGTAGTTTCCAAAGGCACCAAGCGTGGCAATTGGGGAAAGCTGCGCAGCATGCACATGTCAGAAGAGGAATGAAGAGCTGCTATCCTTTGGTTCAAACCCTTTCACCACCACCTGGTACAGTTCCAAGGAAAACTGCAGTTATGTGTAAAGGTGAGCGTCCAGCACATACATAGGTATAATCTGTGCATATAGCCTTTGGGAGGCTACAAACTCATTTTCCCTTCCACTGTCCAAGTAGGGTGCACAAATGGTAAGAAAAGACAGCAAGAGTTGGACCAACATGGCCTCTCTGGGAACGCAAGAGGGGCAATGGCAGAAAGAAGCACAAACCAGCCTGGGCACCTTTATTACACTATTGTGGGCTAAGGAGCCCATGGCATGAACTCATGGGTTTAAGAATTGGCTTTTTAGAAATAAAGTTAAGAAAAAAAAAATATGACAGCCTCATTCCTTTGGTCATTACAAAGCAACAGAAACAATTAAAATTATTCATAGGGCAGTTCGAGAAACATCTCTGTTCTGTGCTTTCCTTTCCCCCTCTTCTCATGAGTAGGAGAAGGAAGTCCTCAGGAGATGCAGCTGTAGCTGGTTGATGGAAGTTTTCACTTTTATTTGCCATAAAAGAATGAATAAAACTAGTGGGAATGTCCCCTACCCCAGTTGGAACAAAGGATGGGTTGGAGGTGAAAAGTCTCTGTTCGCTGAAGGTGTGTGGTAAGGAGGCTGTAGGGAGGTGGAGTGGGCACTTTCACTGCTGGCCTTGTGCACATACAGGTCGTCACTCTTGCAGGCAGCATGGTTTCTGACCCTTCCTTAGGATGCAGCAGTCTTTTAAAAAAAATATTGTATTATAATAATAATATGAATATCTCTCTTTTTTGTTTTTGTTTTTTTCCATCTCTTTTAGGGACTGGGGTGCAGGAGGGGAAAGGAAGAAAAAGTGTCATTCATCTGTTAGGTCCTGAACAAAGAGAACTTCTGTGTGGCTGAGTCCCGCCTCCTGCAGTGTAGGGGGGTTGGGCCATTCCTCTGAAGGAACGCAGGGCAGTACCCGTCTGGGAAAATTGGCTTCAATCTGAAACTTTTCAGGGCTTTCCTTCAAGGAGAATAAGAAGTCGTGGATTACCTAAAGAGGTCATACAGAAAAAGAATGGGAATGAGAAAAGACACACACACATTATTATAAAATCAAATATCCCTCAACTCTCCCCAGGATAATTCTGAGACATGGCATCTTGGAATTTTACCTCAAGTCTTTCCATTTTCTAAAATAAACACAGTATGTGAAACAGTCCTGTTAAAGAAATTACACAAACCCAAGGCCAGGGATGTAGCTCAGTGATGCTGTGCCTGCCTGACAAGTGCAAGATCCTGAGTTTGATTCTCCAGTACCAAAAAAAAGAAAAAATTACACAAGCCTGACACTAAACCTACCCTAAACTCATTCATTTGCTTCTTCTTTGATAATCTGTCTGACATAAAACTAAAGTTTTTCTTATAAATAATTCAGTTAGATGTAGTGGCGCATACCTATAATCCCAACAGTTGGGAGGATTAGGCAAGAGGATCATTGAGTGTGAGATCAGCCTGGAATATATAGCGAGTTAAAGGCCAAACCTGAACTACATAGCAAAACCCTGACTCAAGACACACACATTCTCTCTCCTCATACATACATACATGTGTTTGTGTGTATAGAGCCAAAGCCAAGATCTAGGTTGTTCAGTGAAACTGGGGGGCTGAAGCTTCCAGATGCTCTCCATGCAAGATATGTATGTGGTATGTATGTCCATAAACCATGTCTTTTCTCCCTCTCTCATGCAAACCCCTGGCTTATGTCTACGTTCCTTGCTCCGTTTGTCTATGGAACCTGCCCTGGGTATGGATGTCTCTGCACTGGATTCCCTAATGCACTGACATTTAACTTGATCACACAGATCTCCCTGTGTGGGAAAGCCATCCTCACACTACTCTGGTTCCAACGAGGCACAGGTAAGTTCTTAAGTGAGAAGTGAGGGAAGAGGCAAGATCAGAGCTACACTGCTAATTCCTCTACTTTATCCTTCCTTCCCCTCTCCAAGTCCCATTATAAGTCACTATTATTTGGATGGTCATGATGTTCTCTTTAAAAACAAAAAATAGGGCTGGAGATTTAGCTCAGTGGTTCTGGTACCTTCCTAGCAAGCACAAGGTCCCTGGTTCGATCCCTGATAACCACGTACAACAATACCACAAACAGCAATCAGTACCACATACCACAATGCCAGGCGTGGTGGCTCACACCTGTAATTCCAGCACTTGGGAGGCAGAGGCAGGAGAATTGCTGAGTTTGAGGCTTGCCTGGGCTACATAGTGAGCTCAGGGCCATCCTGAACTATAAAGCGAAATCCTGTCTCAAAAGCAAAACAAAATAAAACAAAAAAACCCCCACAAAAAATAGCTTATGGTAAAGAATCTATTTAAGGGCTAGAGATTTAGCTCAGTGGTTCCAGTGCCTGCCTAGCAAATACAAGGTCCCTGGCTTGATTCCGGTAACCACATACAATAGTACTGGGCGTGGTGACTCAAACCTACCAGCAATCAGTACCACATACCACAATGCCGGGTGTGGTGGTTCATGCCTGTGATCCCAGCACTCGGGAGGCACAGACAGGAGGATTGCTGAGTTCCAGGTTTGCCTGGGCTACAGAGTGAGCTCAAGGCCAGCCTGAACTACAAAGTGAGACCCTGTCTCAAAACAAAAAAAAGAATCTTTTTAAAAATGAAAAAGGTGGGCCGGAGGGTTAGCTCAGTGGTTCCGGCGCCTGCCTCGCAAGCGCAAGGTCCTGAGTTCAATCCCCAGAAACCACATACAATGCTGGGCGTGGAGACTCACACCCACCAGCCATCAATACCACATACCACAGTGCTGGGTATGGTGGCTCACGCCTGAGATCCCAGCACTCAGGAGGCAGAGACAGGAGGATTGCTGAGTTCGAAGCTTGCCTGGGCTACATAGTAAGCTCAGAGCCAGCCCGAACTACAAAGCGAGACTCTGTCTCAAAAAAAACAAAAAGAAAAAGGTAAGAAATAGCTGGTTCCTTAGTGCCAGGTGTGGTGGCTCACGCCTGTAATCCCAGCACTCAGGAGGTAGAGACAGGAGGACTGCTGAGTTCCAGGCTTGCCTGGGCTACATATTGAGCTCAGGGCCAGCCTGAACTACAAAGCAAGACCCTGTCTCAAAAACACACACAAAAAAACCCCAAAAAAAGAAATAGCTGGTTCCCCTTTTGGTCACAAGAGTATTCTTCTTCTGCCCAACAATTCTAATAGCTTCTTCCTCCAAAACTATCAAGAGAGTAAATTCTAGTTAGGTTTTTCACTTACAGTTGCATCTATCAAAATTCTAGGGGGGTTGGGCCGGAGATTCAGCTCAGTGGTTCCGGTGCCTGTCTTGCAAGCACAAGGTCTTGAGTTAGAGCCCTGGTAACCACATACAATGCTGGGCGTGGTGACTCACGCCCACCAGCAATCAATACCACATACCACAGTGCTGGGCATGGTGGCTCACACCTGTAATCCCAGCACTCGGGAGGCAGAGACATGAGGACTGCTGAGTTCAAGGTTTGTCTGGGCTACATAGTGACCACAGGGCCAGCCTGAACTACAAAGCCAGACACTGTCTCAAAAAAAAAAAAAAAATTCTAGGGTGGAAATTCCATGAAGCTACCCACAAACACCAAACTGTTAGTGAATATGCAAGCTAAAAATTACGTTCAAACCTATAGTTAGCAAACATAGATAGGGTAAACCAGAAGAGAATCAACATTTAGTAACCACATTTAGTACCTCTGTGAGGTACATTCATATTATTACAATTAAAAATCCAGGGCTAGCCGGGCGTGGTGGCTCACACCTGTAATCCCAGCACTTGGGAGGCAGAGACAGGAGGATTGCTGAGTTCGAGGCTTGCCTGGGCTACATAGTGAGCTCAGAGCTAGCCTGAACTACAAAGCGAGACCCTGTCTCAAAAAAAAAAAAAAAAAAAAAAAAAAAATTACCTAAAAATCCAGGGCTACATCAGCCGGCAAATGGACAAAGATGTGGTTTTTACACAGTGGACTACTACTTTGCCAAGAAGAATGAGCTTCAGAGATTTATAGCTAAATGGATGGACCTTGAGACCATACTCTTAAAGTGAAATAAATGGGACACACATATTTAAATACCACACTGTTTCTCATATGAGAAACTGAAAGTGGAAATAAGGACTTGAAATATATAATGGATATTGGAAAATGGAAACATGAGAGTTGGTATGTTATTTTTCCAGAAATATATAATATATAATGTTCCATCTGAACATTTCCAGAGGAGGAGGGGGAAAGGAAGGAAGGAGCAAGAAAAAGAAAAATAGAAGGAAAAAATTGGAAACGAAGGTTTTGTATCAGGGAGGGAAGGCACTTACGTGGAAGGGAGGAATGGGAAAAAAAGAGATGGGAGGTATTGTGTACAGGGTGCAAATTCCATATGATTAAGTATTACAATGTGTACCTAAATTGTACCAATAAATGTTTTGCTAAAAATAAATCCAGGGGGGCCGGAGGTTTAGCTCAGTGGTTCCAGTGCCTGCCTCGCAAGCGCAAGGTCCTGAGTTTGATCCCGGTAATCACATACAATGCTGGGTGTGGTGACTCATGCCCACCAGCAATCAATACCACATACCACAATGCTGGGTGTAGTGGCTCACGCCTGTAATCCCAGCACTCGGGAGGCAGAGACAGGAGGATTGCTGAGTTTGAGGCTTGCCTGGGCTACACAGTGAGCTCAGGGCCAACCTGAACTACAAAGTGAGACCCTGTCTCAAAAAAAAAAAAAAAAATCCAGGGGCTGAAGGTGTAGTTCAGTGGCAGAATGTATGCTTAACAAGTAGAAGGTCTTGTTTGATCGCTAACACAGACACACACACACATACACCTTTTTAAAAGTCCAGAATTAAAATATGTGAGCATTACCTCAGTATAAAGAGACATAAATGAGACAGATGAAACAAAAAAGCTCTTTCTTTCATAAGGATTATTCCACTTTTATTCTGCATAGTTCTTTTTTTTTTTTTTTTTTTTGAGACAGGGTCTCGCTTTGTAGTTCAGGCTGGCCCTGAGCTCAATATGTAGCCCAGGCAAGCCTGGAACTCAGCAATCCTCCTGTCTCTGCCTGCCAGTGCTGGGATTACAAACATGAGCCACCACCACACCCAGCACTGTGGTTATGTGGTACTGATTGCTGGTGGGCGTGAGTCACCACGCCCAGCATTGTATGTGGTTACTGGGATCTAACTCAGGACCTTGTGCTTGCGAGGCAGGCACTGGAACCACTGAACTAAATCTCTGGCCCTCTGCATAGTTCTTTGAGTCTTAAGTCCAGTAGATGCCATGAATTCCAAAACCAAGTCTCACTCACTTGTATACTCCCTAACTAGAGCCTATGTCAGAACACGGCACATTCTCAGTTTAAAAATTACTACAGGGGGCCAGAGATGAGCTCAGTGGTTTCGGCGCCTGACTCACAAGGTCCTGAATTCGATCCCAGTAACCACATACAGTTGGGTTGGGCATGGTGACTCATGCCTACCAGCAATCAATACCACATACCACAGAGCCGGGTGTGATGGCTCGCGCCTGTAATTCTAGCACTCGGGAGGCAGAGACAGGAGGATTGCTGAGTTCCAGGTTTGCCTGGGCTACATAGTGAGCTCAGGGCCAGCCTAAACTACAAAGTGAGACCCTGTCTCAAAATAAAAGTTACTACAGGGCTGGAGGGTTAGCTCAGTGGTTCTGGCGCCTGCCTTGTAAGTGCAAGGTGGTCCTGAGTTCAATCCCCAGTAACCACATACAATGCTGGGCGTGGAGACTCACGCCCACCAACAATCAATACCGCATACCAGTGCCGGGTGTGGTGGCTCACGCCTGTAATCCCAGCACTCGGGAGGCAGAGACAGGAGGATTGCTGAGTTTGAGGCTTGCCTAGGCTACATAGTGAGCTCAGAGCCAACCTGAACTACAAAGCGAGACCCTGTCTCAAAAAAAAAAAAAGTTACTACAGGAGGGTGACAGTGGAACTTTCAGAGTGTTCAATGATACAAACAGTCTGCTATAACACAAGTTTGCCTAGGGCATACTATATTTCCAGTTACAGATGGGACATCTGAGACCTGGCAAAGATTCTACACTGTATTATTCAACGATCTCCAGTTAAACAAGGAAAAGCAATGACTACTACCCAGCCTTTCTTGACAATAGTGCACTCATTTTTTTTCTTTTTTCTTTTTATGGTACTGAGGATCGAACTCATGTCATCGTGCTTGCCAGGCAAGTGCTGGAACCACTGAGCTAAATTCCCAGTCTAGTGCATACTCATTTCTATTGTGATGTTTCCTCTTGATTATTTCTTATGATCAGAGAATCTATATAACTGTCAATCTGGAAAAATAACACCAACTCTCAATGTAAACAGAACCTTTCTTGTGGTTATAAATAACAAAATGAATAGCATGTAAGTGCTTAGATTACTTTTTGGTATTAGGGATCAAACTCAGGTCCTTGCACTTGCCAGTCAGGTGTGGGGCCACTGAGCCACACCCCCCACACACTTTGTGAGACAAGGTCTTGCTATATAGTTCAAGATGACTTTGAACTTGCTATGTAGCCTAGGAAGACCTTGAACTCATAGAGATCCTCCTTTTTTTTTTTTTTTTTTTTTTTTTTTTTTTTT
>PVIC010056201.1:0-11005 GCA_004025085.1 Thryonomys swinderianus
GTGAGCCACCACGCCTGGCACTGTGGAATGTGGTATTGATGGCTGGTGGGTGTGCGTCTCCACGCCCAGCACTGTATGTGGTTACCGGGGATCAAACTCAGGACCTTGCGCTTTCAAGGCAGGCGCCAGAACCACTGGCTAACCCTCCGGCCCTCTAACTTGCCTTTTAAAGCCGATTTCGTCTAGTATTTCTTCTGATAATGTTAGTTTGTTGACTGTGGTGTCCTTGTTTTTTTACTCACCTCTCCTATTCAAGTTCTTTCCCTCTTCTGACCTCCCATTGTACTATCAGTCTTGTTCTTTGCACATGTAATAAAATACTACCTTCTACTGTTATGTAAGCTTTTTTGTTTTGTTTTTTTTTTTTTGTTTTTTGAGATAGGGTCTCACTTTGTAGTTCAGGCTGGCCCTGAACTCACTAGGTAGCCCAGGCAAGCTTCGAACTCAGCAATCCTCCTGCCTCTGCCTCCTGAGTCCTGGGATTACAGGCGTGAGCCACCATGTCCAGCACTGTGGTATGTGGTATTGATTGCTGGTGGGCATGAGTCACCACACCTGGTATTGTTGTATGTGGTTACCAGGGTTCTTGGGCTTGCTAAGCAGGCACCAGAACCACTGAACTAAATCTCCGGCCCCATTATGGGGGCTTTTAATTGGCCTTAACCTTGTTTTCCCTAATACATTTTCAATCTGTGAAAGGCTGAATGATGTGAGGTCAGCCACTTGGTGTTGTAGTCTGTTTTCAGTTGCTTCACCAGAACACCTCAGGCTGGATCACTTACAGAGAAGACATTTACTTCTCTCTGTTTTGGAGGCTGATGTCTGGACATGTTCTAACATGGTTGGGAAGACAAGCAAGCCCTGGAGACAGGGAGGGCAGGAGGGGAGCTGAGCTTATTGACAAACTTCTCTCAAAATGACGCTAATCCATTCATAGGGCAGAGACCCCATGACTGTACCCAACCCCAGTACTGTTGCACAAAGAATAAAGTTTCCAACACACAAACTCTGGGGGACATATTCAAACTACAACACTCAGGAAATTGAGAAAAGATGTTCTGTGACATTTTAGAAGGAAACAATTGGATGAGGACTCAGGTCAGAGAAAATACAGAAGGACTTACAGTGGAGATGTAGTAAGGGTCATTAAAAATAAACACAGGGAGCCGGACGTGGTGGCTCACGCCTGTAATCCCAGCACTCGGGAGGCAGAGACAGGAGGATTGCTGAGTTCAAGGCTTGCCTGGGTTGCATAGTGAGCTCAGGGCCAGCCTGAACTACAAAGCGAGACCCTGTCTCCAAAAAGCAAAAAAAAATAAATAAATAAATAAATAAATAGGGAGTGAAGGTTTATGAAGATGATGGTGTTAGTTACCAAAGTCTCACCCTCTTTCTTTCTTTCTTTCTTTCTTTCTTTCTTTCTTTCTTTCTTTCTTTCTTTCTTTCCTTCCTTGCTTCTTTCTTTCCTTCCTTCCTTATTTCTTTTTCTCTTTCTCCCTTCCTTTCTTCCCCTTTCTCTCTCTTTCCCTCCTTCCTTCCTTTCTTCCTTCCTCCCTTTCTTTTTTTCTTTCTTTCTTTTCTCTTTCTCTCTCTCTCCTTTCCTTCCTTCTTTCCTCCCTCCACCTTCCTTCCTTCTTCTTTCTTTCTTTCTTTCTTTCTTTCTTTCTTTCTTTCTTTCTTTCTTTCTTTCTTTCTTTCTTTCTTTCTTTCTTTTTTCATTACATAGTTCAGGCTGACCTTGAACTCACTATGTAATCAAAGCTGGCCTCAAATTTATGACAATTCTCCTATCTCACCTCCCACATACTGGGATTACATGCGTGTGCCTCCATGCCTGGCTCATTCCCTTTTCTGTAGTAGAAAGTTGTAGCTGTGACAGCATCTGCCCAGGGACCACATTCTCCAGCCCCAACATTTCTCTCAATGGTCATATGCCTAGTTCTCAGCAGCAAAAGAGAATAGAGAGGACAAGGGTCACATGTGGGCCGAGATGGTTAGGATGCAGATGTGCTTTCTCTGTTTCACTTTCCTTTCTGCCCACTGGGTCCAGAGGACAAGAAGGCCCTAGGATAATGGATCATAGGATGAGAAAGTGTAGGTTTCTGAATTACCATAGGGTGAAAAAAAAAAAAAAAGCAGAACTACCCACGACAAGGATTTAGAGAGGGCTGCTCCTTTCAAGAGACCTTTAAATCCTATTGTGTTCAGCAGTGGCGATGTAGAGGACTGTGTGTTACAGCACTGTACTGTCAGGGAGATAGAGGGGTAGGGAGAGAAGAAAGGAAGGAGTGGAGAGAGGGAGAGAAGAAATTGATTAATTAGAAAAAAACCATGGGAGCTAGCAAGTCCAAACTGCAGAGTTGGGCAGCAGGCTGAAGATCTGGAAGAACCAACAGTACAGTTGCAATCTGAAGGCCTTCTGCTTGGAAATTCTCCTTTGTTTGAGGAAGTGGAGTTTTGTGCTTTTCAAGCAATCAGTTGAGCGGGTGAGGCTCACCTCCACCATGGAGGACAATTGGTTTTGCTCACAGTCAACTGACTTATATGATAACTTCAGCCAAAACAGCCTGCAGAAACACCTATGATAATGTTTGGCTTATATGTGGGCAGCAGGGCCCAGCCAAGCTGCAGCAAAAAGTAACCATTCTGCCGGGCTCAGTGGCTCATGCCTGTAATCCCAGCACTCGGGAGGCAGAGACAGGAGGATTGCTGAGTTTGAGGCTTGCCTGAGCTACAAAGTGAGACCCTGTCTCAAAAAAAAAAAAAAAAAAAGTAACCATTCTATGGATAATGAAGATGTGGTGAGTTTTTTTTTTATAATGGAGTACTACTCTGCCATAAAAAGATTGAGGTTGAGACATTTTTAGCTAAATGGATGCACCTTGAGATGATATACTTAAGTGAGATTAACCTGGAAACACATGTTTAAATACCACATTGTCGGGCCGGAGGGTTAGCTCAGTGGTTCTGGCGCCTGCCTCGCAAGTGCAAGGTCCTGAGTTCGATCCCCGGTAACCACATATAATGCTGGGCGTGGAGACACGCCCACCAACAATCAACACCGCATACCACAATGCCGGATGTGGTGGCTCACGCCTGTAATCCCAGCGCTCGGGAGGCAGAGACAGGAGGATTGCTGAGTTCGTGGCAGCTTGCCTGGGCACCATAGTGAGCTCAGGGCCAGCCTGAACTACAAAGCGAGACCCTGTCTCAAAAAGCAAAAAAAACCCCACTTTGTCTCTGTGGTATGAGAAACCAAAAGTATAAATAAGAACCAAACTATATATATATATATATATATATATATATATATATATAATAGATTTTTGGGAAATGGGAACAAAATGTACAAATGAGAAGGGAAACAAGGGAGGGAGAAATGAAAGAAAGGACAAGAAAAAAAGAATGGAAGAAAAAATGGAAAATGTAAATAATGAGGGCAAAAAGGATTGACAGGAGAGGGAAATGGGCAAAAAAGAAAGTCAAGATATATCATGTAAAGGTACAAATTCCTATGAAGGATATTGTTACATCTATCTAAAATGTACCAGTAAAAATAAAAAGTGCCAAAAAATTTCATCTGCATTAAAAAATTTATAATTTTATATTTTATATTGAGGTCTAGCATCCATTGAATTATTATTATTATTATTATTATTTTCCTTTTTGAGACAGGGTCTTGCTTTGTAGTTCAGGCTGGCCCTGAGCTCACTATGTAGTCCAGGCAAGCCTCGAACTCAGCAATCCTCCTGCCTCTGCCTCCCGAGTGCTAGGATGACAGGCGTGAGCCACCATGCCCGGCATCGTGATATGTGGTATTGATTGCTGGTGGGCGTGAGTCACCACGCCCAGCATTGTATGTGGTTACCGGGATGAAACTCAGGACCTTGCTCTTGCAAGGCAGGCTCCAGAACCACTGAGCTAACCCTCTGGCCCTATTATTATTATTATTTTTTTTTTTTTGAGACAGGGTCTCGCTTTGTAGTTCAGGCTGGCCCTGAGCTCACTAGGTAGCCCAGGCAAGCCTTGAACTCAGCAATCCTCCTGCCTCTACCTCCCAAGTGCTGGGATGACAGGCACTGTGGTATGTGGTACTGATTGCTGGTGGGCGTGAGTCACCACACCCAACATTGTATGTGGATACTGGGATTAAACTCGGGATCTTGAGCTTGCGAGGCAGATGCCGGAACCACTGAGCTAAATCTCCGGCCCCATTGAATTTTTTTTTTTTTTTGAGACAGGGTCTCGTTTTGTAGTTCAGGCTGACCCTCAACTCGCTATGTAGCCCAGGCAAGCCTTGAACTCAGCAATCCTCCTGTCTCTGCCTCCCGAGTGCTGGGATGACAGGAGTGAGCCACCACGCCCGGCCCCATTAAATTATTTTTTTTGTACAAGATATAAAGTACTGATTGAAGTTTTAAAAAGACCAACCATCCTAAGCAGCTAGTCCTTCCTTAATTCAAACCAAGGTCCTATGACTGATACCTGCAGACACAGCATTTTCCTCATTCGCCTGTCTTCACACAGAGACCATGCTGAAGAAAAGTTATACATTTTCCAGACATGTTGAAAACAGAAAACTTTCTACATAGATCTAAGGAAAAGTTTCAAGAGCGGCAGAGACTCCACGGTGCTCATTCATTACATCGCAGTCACCTGTGTCTGCACAGGAACGAAAACGGCACCTGAGTTTTACTAGACAACTTATTTCTCTGGCCAGTGGAGAACCAGCGTCTGTGAAGCTAAAACAAGGCCGCCCCACCGCTCTTCAACTAACAGCGGGCTCTCCTAGCAAAGGGCGAGGCCACCCACCTTGGTGTGCCCACTGCGGCGGCTTTCCTATCTGGGCACCTGTGACAATGCTCCGGGCCGGGTGGGGCAATATCACTGAAAAGAGGGCTGCTGTGCCTCGGCGAGTCAGGGGACAGTTTAAAAAATTAACGCCAATGAATGACACTGAAAAATTTCCTATAAGCAGCATTGTGGTCAGCGCCCTGTAATGAGCGAGGCAACCTCCTGCCTTCTGTGCGAAGTCATCATGCCATCCAGGGCTGTTCCTCCTCAGGCATTTGCCTGTTCCTTTCACGAGCTCCAGCTGAGCATCTGGGATAGAAATGACGTTGTGTCAGGAACTGTAAGGGATTTAGAGAGGTACACGTTTCCATCTCAGGAAATTCTTAGTATATAATAGTCACATGTACTAATTGCGCATGTATGTGTGTTCGCATTCTCATCCTAAAGGGTGGCACTCTCCTACGTTAGCCCTCCGTGGTCTTCTGGACCCCCTGACCGGGAGTTCCCCAGTGTCCCGTCTGGGACCGGCCAGAGGGGCTGTTTTGCGGGTCTCCACTCTTGAAGGCCACTCCACTTTGATCACATGAGACCACTTTCCCTTTGAATTGTAATGGAATTACAGAAAGGGGGCCTGGGACATAGACAAGAGGGGTCACGGGCTGCATTTATGGGCTCAGGATAGGGGTATCCAGCATCCCAGTGGCTGTGGCCCCGGTCCACTTCCCAAGGGCCCTCCCTGATTCCAGAGGGAGGTCGGAGCAGGCCTGACACGGGCAGGAAGACTGTTGACCTCCAGACTTACAAATAACCCCAGCCAGGGGCCAGAGCTCTGCGCTCCAGGGCACAGGGCAGCTCGCAGCCCCAGGTACCATGTACGTGCACCAAGGGCCACTAGGCCGGACTCGAGCAGGGGGCACAGCTGCCCGCACTCCCAGCCTCTTCGCCACACTTGTTTTTAAAGCTTAGTAGGGCTCGGAACCAGGAGCCTGAAGCAAATCCTCTTGTTTGGCTGCCAGCTAGCCCACTGGTCCCTGGGGTTCCCTTTCATGCCTCAAAAAAGAGGCTGGGTTGGGAGAGGAGTTCCTACCCTCACCGTGTGGGACAGCTCTTCATTGATTTTATCAAGCTGAAAAGTTTATGCTGAAGTTTAGATAATTTTGTTGAGTTGATCTTCCATAATTCCTGTGGCTCGGCTGCATTGCCAATATCCCTGCTCCCAAATTTACTGTATTTTTTTTCTTTTTCTTTTTCTGGCCGAACCTCAAAGGTCAGACTGGAGAGGCTGCAGGAGGGTGGGGCTTTCCCTCATGTCAAATAAACAAGGAAGCAAAGGGGCCTCTGTGTTCTCAGAACTCCAGGCATGAAATGATGTGAGCCTAAGCGTTTAAATCACTTGTCTGGGATTAAGGATGAAAAGCTTTCTTTTTCACACCAATTAGGTCTGAGTCTCCTGATGCATTTTGGGATTTGGGATTATCACTGTAATTACTCTTCAATTCATGCCCTGGGTATTCTGAACAGCTTTAGTAAATAGTAGTAATAACGGTAGCTAGCATTGTGTCTGTACTCTTGGCACTGTATCAGGGGTTTTAACCCATATTTATAACACTTTCTATTATTCTCATTTTACAGTGGAGACATGGAAATGAAAGATAAACAACAAACAAACCAAAAACCCTGCCCAGGGACACCCAATTGGTCGGAGGGAAGACAGGATTCAAACCCTCTTTTAATCTACTCTAAGGAGAATGAAGCAAACCAAAAAATGCTCTCAACCTCCTGAGAACATTTGCAGTAGAGAGGAAACTGACAAACGCTCCTTTCAAATGAAGATAATTGATCTGTGTAAATCTACAGTGAATATACACTTTTGGGAGTACTTCAAGGGGCTAAAATGTTGCTGTTGGCCCACATAAAGGTGTGTTAAGGGTTAGCAAAGATACCTTTGCTCAGGGGAGTACCTCAGCGCTACTAAGATGAGAGAGCCGAGGAGCCTTCTCCTGAAGGGGTACGGTGCCCCCCCTCTTATCCTTGGTGGAGAAGAGAGAGTCTATTTTATCTGTGGCAGTGAGACAACAGTTTAAAACCTTTTTCTGTTTCTTTTCTACTTACTGTAGCAATACATCTCACTGTAAAATGGAAAAAAATTAGAAGAATGTATAAAATAAGAAACTTTCCAGTAATGCCAGTCCCAAAGAAACAAACACAATTATAAGTAACAATGCTAGCACAACTCTTCCTCCACAGAAGACACAGAAGGTGCCTGCTTATAATTCCTCGCCAGGTTCATGCAACCTTGAAGGACATGAAGATTTCTCTCCTCTCTCTTTTAATTTTTTTTCTTCTTTCACCGTCAGGCTCCTAATCTCAGGGCAAGCACAAACACAGCTGAAAGTAAATATAAAACAAAACCTTGGCCATACGGTCTGAGAAAAAACACCCCTTGCCCTTGTCTTTTTAATTATTTCCATGAAAAGATACCAAAGACATTTAAAGTTAGGATTATCCCAGAAAATTCAGGGTGGATAGTTACCAGATGTACGCGGGGAATCGGGGCACACTGCAGTAGACACTCAGTAGATGTTTGCAGAATGAAGAAAGGGAAATCTTTCTTTATGGTTAGAACAGTAAAACAAAATTTTCACTCTGAAATGCATACATGACCATTGGTTTTCCATTTACCTTCTTTTTCTCCTTTTTTTTTTTCCATACATGGCAAGGGACAAGCTCCTCAGTGATTCCTGGCTAAATTTTATTTTGCTTTCACTTTCTGCCATTCCAGTTCCTGTTACTGCGCTCTGAGATTTACTGAAGTACAGCAAGCCTGGCATGCAGACTGAGCTGACAGGGCCGGAAGGTGTGCGTGCAGCCAGGCAGCACAGCACACTGACAATGCAGCCTCCGCGTGGTTCACGCTCAGGAACCTCTGGAAAGAAACATAAGGAGCTCTGGAACTGTAGCACTAAGTACTTTCTGAAAATGCCTCACTGCAAGAGTGGTAAGGACTTTACAAGGTCTATGAAAAAAAGTATTTGTTAATAAAGCTTTTTATTGAGTGTTTACTGTGTGTTACTATGTGCTGTACATCTATTAACTCACTTCATCTTCAAAACAACCCCATAAAGAAGTTACAGCTATAATGCCCACCTTACAAATGAAATCACCGGGGCACAGAGAAGCACAAGTAGCTTGTTGAAGATGAGAAGTGAGACAGGATTTGAATCCGGGCAGCCTGGCACCAGAGTCCAGGTGTCACATTCCTGATGAGGCTGAAATGCACCTGTCCTTCTGCTGTGTGGCTCTGAGGTGAAATTCACCATCTGACAGCTCACTGCCTCTCAGAAGATAGAGAAACTTGATGTTACTGGATTGCTGAAGTCTAGGGAGTATGGTTGTTTCCCCGCTTCCCAGTTTTGAACAAAACATACCTGAAATGTTGAAAATAACATTTTTAAAAGTTCCATGTTTTTTTTTCTTACTAATCATACCATTTGTTTGTTCTTTTCAAGACAATATAAATTTTTTATCAATATATGTTTGCAGTACATAATTACTACAGTAATTGTGGGAAGCTGGTAAATGTATATAACACTGCTTAATTCTTTTTATTTTCCATTTCTTTCTGCAGCTCATTTGCAAAAGATTTACCTTTCTGTCTCCTATTATCTATCTTTTATTTTGTTCTTAATTTGTTGATACTTTGGTTTCTCATGCTGTGTAAGAAAAACCAGGTGATATTTAAGCCTGTGTGTCTAATTTATTTCACTTAACCTTATGGTCCCACGGTGCATCTATTTTCCTACAAATGAGTCAGTTTTATACTTCTGCTATGGCTTGGGTCAAAATATCAGCCCAAAACCTAACATTTTGGTGGTGGGGGCTCTCCAGAGGTGGCTGGATCTAAAGTGTGATGTTGGGATTAAGTGTGTGATGTTGGAATTAAAGATGTGTGATTACTAAATTAGTCTACTGATAGGTTTGGCATAGTTCTTGGTGTGGATAATGAGAAGGCCCACCCTGGATGTGTAGCCTGGATACAATACAAGGGACTGAAAGAAGGCTGCTTTTGTAGCTTACTGCTTGCTCCCTCACTATTTCACTGCTTTGCTGCCTTCTTGCCTTCTCCCCACCATGAACTGTTTCTTCTCTGGGATTCCTCTCCACCACGCCACCCTACCTTGGAGCCACCCAGACTTGACACCTTTACAAACTATGACCCAGAGTAAACCTTTCCTGCTTTAACTTAGAATGTCAGGTATTTTATCTCAGCAATGAGAAAAGTAATATATATATATATATATATATATATATATATATTACCATTGTATAAATACCACATTTTCTTTACTCAATCTTTTGATGAAAATGTACACTGTTTCCAAGATCATACATTGCTGCTGCAAACATAACTATGCATATGTCACTGTAATATGATGTCTTTTACTTTTTCGGGAAGATACTTAGAAGAGAAATAGCTTGAGTTGAGTGGAATTTCTAGTTTTAGATTTTGAGGACTCTCCGTGCTGATTTCCATAGTGGTTATACTAGTTTGTGTTCCCACCAACAATGTTGAAAGGTGCCTTTAGCCTAGCCAGCATATTATTGATAATAGCCATTTTTCCTGGAGTAAGCTATACTCTGTCAGTATTGTTTTAATTAGAATTTCTCTAATGGCCAGAAATGTTGAACATTTTTTTCATTTATTTATTGGCCATGTGTACTTCTTATGAGAAATGTCTATTCATTTCAATTGCCTCTCTTTTTTCTTGTTGGGTTTTTATTTGGGACAGTTTAAGTTTTTTGAATTCTTTATATATTTTAGATAGTAATCCTCTGTCCAAGGAGTAGCTGATAAAATTCTGTTTCCATTTTACAGGTTGTTCATTCTGCTGGTTATTTCCTTTTTTGCACAGATCTTTAATTTGATATGATCCTATTTGTTGATTATTGTTGTTACTCTGGTGCAAGTGAGGGCTCTGTTTAGAAAGTCCTTGCCTATGATTTTGTCTTCAAAAGTTTTACCTATTTTATCTTTCAGCATGCTAAGTGTTCCTGTTTTAATATTTATATCTTTTTAGCCAGGGGTGGTGGCACATGCCTGTAATCCCAGCACTTGGGAGGTTGAGGCAGGAGAATTACAAGTTTGAAGCTAGGTGGAACTACATAGTGAGGTCCTGTCTAAAAAAAAAAAAAGTATTTGATCCAGTGTAATTTTAGTTTAGTACACAGTGACACATAGGATGTAGATTTCATCTTTTGGATTGTATAGCCAATTTTCTCAGCAATGTTTGTTTAAAACATATCTTTCCTCGAGGGTATGTTTTTGGCTTCTTTGTCCGAGATCAAATAGCTGAATATGCCTGGAGTTGTTTCTGCATCCTTTTTTCTGCTCCATTGACCTACATGTCTATTTTTGTCCAGTACCATCCTGTTTTCTATCACTGTAGCTTTTAATATAACTTGAAGCCATGATTGCGATGCCTCCTCCTTTGCTGCTGTTGCCTAGGACTGCTTTTGCTATTCTGGGTCTCTTCTGGCTCTGGATTATTTTCACTAGCTCTGTTGATATTTTGAGTAGAATTGCACTAAATTTGTATGTCAGTTTTGGAAGTATGACCATTGGTTCTACCTGTCTAGGAAGGGGATATCTTTCCATTTCCTGATGTCCTCTTTAATCTCCTACTTCAGAGTACTAGAGTTTTCATTAATTCCTAAGTATTTAATTTCTCTTGAAGCTATTGTGAATGATACCGTTTTCCTAATTTCTCAGTGGGTTTGTTACTCATATACATGGATTCTATTGAGTTTTGTGTTTTGATTTTGTATCCTTAAGATCGTTGAGTACCTACTATTAATGTAGGAATTTGCTAAAGCTTGTTAGGAAAACAAAGACGATAAAACATAATTCTAAGTGCTAGGGTTCCAAGAAGCTTTGGAATCACATATACTGTATGTAGATTTTGGTCTTATTCCCACTTCTCTATGTGAGTTTGCACAGACTGCCCAATCTCTGAGTTTAATTTTCTTACACATAAAATAAGGCTAACAGCAGTTCTCTCAGAGGGTTGCCCAAAGAGAAAATGTGCTAATGCATGTAGAATGTCCAGGAGAATCCTGGAGACACTGTGGGGACATCATAACTGTTAGCCACGCTGAACAAGGGAGGTGAAACAGATAAAATAAATGAAGATATCCCTATGGGACAGCCCAG
>PVIC010056202.1:0-11009 GCA_004025085.1 Thryonomys swinderianus
TTTCTTTCTTTCTTTCTTTCTCTTTCCATTTCAGTTTTTTGAGACAAGGCCTCACTATGTAGTTCAGGCTGAACTTGAACTTACTATGTAGCCCAGGCTGGCCTCAAACTAGTGGTGATCCTCATGTCTCTGAATGCTGGGATCACAGACATGTACCACACACTGAGCCATTGATGTCTTTCTCATGAGGATTTGTTGAGGAGCGAGATGCCAGATGTGGCTAGATAGCCTCCACTTCTTCCTCTAAACCCACTCCCCAGTCTTCTGCTTTCTTCTACTCCTGAAAAGCTGTCATTTATGAATTAAATTCATAGGTCACCTTGCCCTCTGCCTTCTGGAATCTTGGCACCTAGAAGACCACAAAAGGACTTTGAGAAGACAGAAAAGTGATCAGGGTTTTCACTTCCTCGTGTCATCCCCAGCAGGTATTATATGGGTGAGTGTACAAGTGTATTCGGAATCCTATAGGCCTTGGTAAGTACCTCCTCTTTTCTCTGGTGTATGTCCGCTGCTGGCTTCCCTGACAAAGCTCTGTGTTGCTGGTCTTCCGACTCCCCTGCTACTTTCTCTACAACAACCATGCACACACCTTTGTAAATCATCTCTTTGTTAAATCCTCAATCAGCCCCATTTAAATGTGCCATCTGTTTCTTTCTGGGATCCTGATATTACAACATGTAAAGTCCCCAGTATACCTTGCTCTTAATAAATGAGTTTCTCCCTGGAAACAATCTGTCAAACCCCACCTACCATAGCACACTGTTCAAAGAAAAATGAAAATAAACCTGACAACTTGAGTCTGGATGGTAATGTACTATCCCTACAAAAGAGGAAAACAATAGTAATGGAAGTAGAAGAATCTATGTCCATAACATTTTGGAACTTCAGCCCCCAAACCGAAAGTATAATACAAACATTTTATAGTCCTTGTTCCTGTATGCTCCTTTGTGCATTTTCTGAGAACTTGCTTGCTGCCTTGTTCATCAGACTTTGTTGTAGACAATTACAGAGGCCTCTAAAGCTTGAGAAAAAAGTGCAAATCACAAGAAAGAGGGACAAAGTTTTTTTCTGTCACAGATTTGCAAAATATGCTTCACCGAAAGAATTTTTTCCCACAGTCACCAGTTAGATGATTAGATAAAAGCAGGGCAAGAACAAATGAAGCATGATTAAATCTTTTCACATGATATTTTAAAAGTTCATTAAGTTTAAATTTGGGTATCTTTTATTGTTAGAGCACATTAAGTTAGTAACATAACAGTGGCCTGTGACCTTTTCACCCTCACTACGACCTTCTCTTGTCGCCCTTCTTTCCTTCTATGACTTTCCCCTTCCCTCATCTTCCTCCCTCAACATTTACGTCATTCACCCTACTGAGATGTTCTACATAGAACTGAAAAAGTATAGTTGCGAATCTGAATCTGCCTTACTCTGCTTAGCTTGATGATATCAAGCACCACCCATTTTTCTGCAAGTGATAAGGGTACATTTTTCTATGTCTGCGAATACTCCACTGCACACATATTGAGGAAACGGGCGGCTCTGAGCAGTACGGGTCTAATCAGAGTGCTGACTTGGACTCCTTTGAGTACAGACCCAGGAGTGTGACAGCTGGAGCATATGGCGGTCCTGCTTTAGCTTTGTGAGGAGCCTCCACACCGATCTCCATCCTGGGTGTACTGACTCTCATTCTCACCCAGAGTACAGAAGGTTCCTCTTCCCCTTCATGCTTACAGAGCTTGCGATGTTACATAAGCTTTGGTTCCATTTTTTTTCCTTCTACCATCAGATGTTTTTCTTTCATCTCTTTGCTTTCCCCTGCTTGCTCTCCCTAGTTCCCTTTACCCTTTGAACATCAATTCTTGCTATTACTTCTTGTATCATAGAAATTACTCGGGTTTGGGCCAGAGGGTTGGCTCAGTGGTTCCGGTGCCTGCCTTGCAAGCGCAAGGTCCTCAGTTCGATCCCCAGTAACCACAAACAATGCTGGGCGTGGAGACTCACGCCCACCAGCCATCAACACCACATACCACAGTGCCGGGTGTGGTGGCTCACGCCTGTAATCCCAGCACTCGGGAGGCAGAGACAGGAGGATTGCTGAGTTCAAGGCTTGTCTGGACTACATAGTGAACTCAGAGCCAACCTGAACTACAAAGCGAGACCCTGTCTCAAAAAAAAAAAAAAAAAAAAAAGAAATTACTCGGGTTCAAGAAAATATTAGACTCCCATTCAAAAAAATTGTCTATTCCAATGTCATTGTTTCCTTGGTAAAATTTTGTAATTTCAAACTTTGGGGTTTTAAATTAGAATGCTGGATGCATTTTGAGTTGGTTTTGATAACAGCTGAGAGGCAGGAATCCAGTTTCAGCCTCTGTCATTTGAATGTCTGATTTGTCCAGAATCGTCTGTTGAAGAGGCTGTCTCTTCTCTGGCATGTGCTTCGGTGCCATTCATACTAGCTTCATGGAGTGGATTTGGAAATTTCCTTCCCTCTCTATTTTTTGAAGCAATTTGAGGGGCACTGGTGTCAATTCTTCTAAAAAGTCTGGTAAAATTCAGCACTTAATCTGATATTTGGCTTTATTTGGGGAGACGTTTTATGGCTGTTCTAATCTCATTGGTCATTATTGATCAGTTTAGGTTTCTTTCTTTTTTATGGCCTTGTCTCAATTTTGGAATATCAAATGCATACAGAAATGTGTCCATTCTAAATTTTTCAAATAATTGAAATAAAAGTTTTCAAGCTGGTACCCAAATGTCCTCAAGATTTCAGTAATTTTTTTTAATATTGTCCATTTCATGTCTAATATTATTTATTTTGGTCTCTTTATTTTGGTAAAGATCTTTTTTCAAACAATCACCTCTTTTGCTTTATTGATTCTATGTATTGGTTTTTTAGTGTCTATATTCATAAATTCCTGCTCCAATATTTTTTATTTTTTCTACTGATTTAGATTTGAGTTTTTTCTTATTTCTCTAAGGCCTTAAGCTGCATCATTAAATGATTTTTTTTATATCTCTCTGTTCTTGCATTGTAGACATATACTATAAACACGTTTTAAAATTCCTTACACTGTGTTTCATAGGTTCTGATAGGTGTAGTTTCCATTTTCTTTTGGTTCTAGAAATAATTAGTTTCTTATTTCTTCAAAGACTTTCATATAAAAATGTGTCATTTATTCTCCATACATTTGTAGATTTTTTGCAGTTTCTCCTGATGATTTCTGGAACTTTGTGGTCTAATTAGATATAAGAAATTATTTCTTTTTTGTACATTTATTAAGATGCTTTATGGCCTAAAATATAATCAGTTTTTGTTTGTTTGTTTGTTTTGTTTCTTTGAGACAGGGTCTTGCTTTGTAGTTCAGGCTAGCCCTGAGCTAACTATGTAGCCCAGGCAAACCTAGAACTCAGCAATCATCCTGTCTTTGCCTCCCAAGTGCTAGGATTACAAGTGTGAGCCACCATGCTGGGCACTGTGGTATGTAGTACTGATTGCTGGTGGATGTGAGTCACCAGGCCTGGTATTGTTGTATGTGGTTACCAGGGATTGAACCAGGGACCCTGTTCTTGCAGGGTAGGTACCAGAACCATTGAGCTAACTCTCCAGCCCTTGTTTCTGTTTCTGCGAGACAGGGTCTCACTTTGTAGTTCACGCTGGCCCTGAACTCACTATGTATCCCAGACCAGCCTCAAACTCATGGCAATCCCCCTGCCTCTGCCTTCTGAGTGTTGGGATTACAGGCATGAGTCACCAAACCCAACTAAAATATAATCAGTCTTGGACAGAGTTCCATGTGCTATTGAAAAGGACATGAATTCTATGGTTATAAAATGATAAAATCTGTAGATGTCTGCTATATCCATTTGAAGTATTATGTAGTTTAATTCTGATATATCTAAGTTGTTTTTTTCCCCTCTGGAAGAGCTATCCATGGGTGACAGTAGGCTATTAAAGTCACTCACTTTTTATGTTCTGTTGTGTTTGCTTTATAAAATTGAGTCTTCCAGTGGTTGATGCATAGATATTTATAATTTTATCACTTCTTGGCCTTCTGGCTAAGATCAAGCATAGCATAGATATTTATAATTTTATATCTTTCAGATGGAGTGCTCCTCTTATGAACATATAATGAACTTCTTTTTCTCTTCTGGCTGACTTTCACTTGAAATCTAATCATTAGGTATGACTATAACTATTTTTGTTTGTTTTCAGATTCCATTTGATTGGAAAGTCATTCTCTATCCTTTTACTTCACATCTGCTTGTGTTTTTCCTAATGAGGTGAGTTTCTTGAAGACAGCAGTGTTGTTTTTTAATCTGATTAGATGGTCTGTGTCTTTGAATTAGAGAATTCAGACCACTTTACTTTAAGGCTATTAATGAAAGAAGGAACTCCTCTCATTTTTTAGTATTTCTTTTTGATTGCTTTGAAGGTCTTGTTTCATTTCTTCATTCCTTATCATCTTAGAAATTTCATGAATTAATAATGTTTATGTGGTGCCTAATTCTCATTTACTTTATTATTCTCACAAAATTTATTCTATCCCATGTTTTCATGATTCTGTGTCTTGTTTCTCTTGCTATGTGTAGGATTTCCTTGTTTATCTTAGTAATATTAGCTTATGGTCATTAATTACTTTAGATTTTACTTATCTAAGACTTTTATTTCACTTTCAATTCTTAAGAATAATTATGCTGGATGTAGTAACCTAGAATGTCAGGAAGTTTTTTCAGGGGTAAAATACATTATTCCATGTTCTCCCAGACCTTGGTGTTTACGCTGAGATGTGTTGTTGTTCTGACCTCTGTGAGTGATGGTATGTCCCCCATGTAGCTTTCAATATTCTTTCTTTATTCTCTACTTTTTTTTGCGGTACTGGGGATCAAACCCGGGCACTTGTGCTTCCAAGGTTGTCATGGTACCACTTGAGCTAAATTCCTAGCCCCTTATTCTCTACTTTTGACAGTGTACTAGTAACTTCTTGAGAAAAATACCTAACATACATAACTGATAAAATGTTTATTCTTAGCTTATGGTTTCAGATCATGATCAGCTAGCTCCAAGGCAAAAACATTATGGCAGAGAGCACACTGGAGGAAAACTGCTCCATACATGACACCCAGGAAGTAAAGATCAGAGGGGGCCAGAGAGGAAAAAGATCAGGCTTGCATACACTTCCCAGGGTTACATCTGTATGCCTCACATAAACATGTCTACACATCTAGAAGCATGGTTCACTAATGTCTCACCTTTTCTAACACACACAGCACCACTACAATGTGATTAAGAGTTTACTTTTTGTTTATATTTGTCTGGGGTTCCAAATGCTTCTTATGTATGTTAACAAAGGGGATCAGTAGTGTTTTCCAAGTTATTTGTCACGATCAATGAATTGACTAGGACAATTGATAGATGTTAAAGATGGCCATTTATTTTAGGGCACATGTTTAAAAAAAAGGAAAAATGCCAAAGAAGTGCTGATGGAGAAAAGAGGGCTTTGAAAGAGAAGGATCTGGAGCACCTGTGATTCTTAAATCTCTTCAACAGGTGGCTTGTTCTCAAAGGCTCAAACCACACTGCCAGGCCCTTGCCTCCTACTGCATCTGGGTATCTATGGCCTTTCCAGGATTTGGGGAAATTTTCTGATATTATCTCACTAAATAGTTTTCTATGGCTTTAGCCTGTAGCCCAGTTCCTTTGCCTATGATTATTCATAACTTTAGTAGCTTAATCATGTCCCACAGTTCTTATATGTTCTATTCATAATTTTTTTCTTTATTATGATCTAAATATGATAATATATCAACTTCTCTTCAAGTCCTATATTTCTTCTTCCATTTAATATAATGTATCGGTGCAGTTTCCAGCTGAACTTTTTGAGTACTGAGCTTTTCTTTTTTGAGTTTTCTGATTATTTTTCAGAATCCCCCTTTATCTAATCACTGTCCCATATTTATATTATCTTCCTTAACTTAGTCAACTACTCATTTGAGTCCTACATGAAGTCATTGATTCTTCATGAAATTTTTGAATTGTTGGTCCAGCACTGCATCTACTATGAGATGTTTGGATTCTATTACTGAACACTTAGGAAACTTTGGAAGAGTGATGGTGCCTCATTTATTGATATTTCTCGTATTATAACATGAAATCCGCATAGCTACTGGAACAGATATTGCAGCAGAGCCCAGTCCCAAGCCCAGCACCTGTGACTGACTCTCTCGGCTGCCCTTGCGCCAGGACCTGGACCCACGTCTCCGTTCTCCCTGATCCAGGGGTGAATGAGTGTGGGTGACAAAGAGGCTCAGAGTCCCTTTAATATGTGAGCAGCCAGGGGGCTCATACCTCTAGTACGTAGAGGAGCCCAGAGCCTTTGGCTCACCTTGGATTTATTCTCCTAAACAGAGGCACAAGCAAGTGAAGTAAACAAGAGTCACCTGTTTTTGACCTCATTAGTACATTCCATGGTAGAGAACTTAACGTCAGCTGTCTGCAATATGCCATCACCGCTGAGTGCGGCCTTTCTCCTTTCCGCTCACAGAGAAGGCCAATTAGGCCTTAATTCTTCTCTGGTTTCCTACAGCTCCCTTTTTTTGTTGTTCTACAATAACAGCAGTTGACTGTCAATCACTACTTTTTATCCCTAGAGGAAGTATGTAAGTATTCTATCATTTGCCTTGAGGTCTGACCTTTAATGACTAGGTCTTCATACATGGCTAGAACGTGTCTGTGTTGCCTTTTGTCAAAGAGCCTAGCACTAACTCCTTATAATAATGCAGCTGTCCCCCTCTGAAAAAGCACCCCCAGCTGCTAAGGTGGGCGATAGGTGAAGACCAGTCTGGCTTCTTTCTACTGAAGAGGGTCATAGTTCTAATTGGCAGCCAAAGTCTTTCCCCCAGAAGCCCACCCGAGAGTCCTTTACCAGGCTTCCATGATGAGATTTTCTGCCTCTCAGATGGTTTTCTTTGGTTGTCATCTGAGAGAAAATTCTCATTTGGGAAAACTCAAGTCACGTTCTTTCACTGGTGTCCATATTGTCCGTTCATTTCCTGTAAGGACACAAAACCCTGCCCCCACACCAGTGGGATGATCAAGTAACTGAAAGAACTTGTTTGAAGTTTTCCTTTCCTGAGGCTACCCATACCTTCTTCATCAAAGCCCATTCAGTTTCTACAAAAAGGAAAATAAATTGTTTCCATGTCATCTAATTATTTTCTGCCATAACAGAAAACAAAAGTTCTACTCCATAGTGGCTAGGTTCCCAAAGTTTCCACAAAAACATAAATTGTTCCTGAGAACTGACAGCAAGCAATACATTGTCCATTCAATCCTTCATATAGGTCGAAAGTGTCTGCCCCAACAAAGCACATTCTATCTTTGCGAATGTTGTTTCTTGATTAACACAACCCATAACACTGGCACGCTCAGTTTCCTTTAATCGACATAGTAATTCCCTAAAAATACTTATGACCCTTAATTTTAACACTTTTAATTCTGAGGACTGCTTCCATTTCACATTTGCTCTTGTACTTTAACTCTGAGCTTTGCCCCATCAGTACAGCAGACAGAAGGTTCTGCACACATTCACTTCATGTTTGTTTCTCTTTTCCATTGTCATAATAGTTGCTTTAAAAACATTTAAAATCTTTAATTTCAACAATGCAGACACACACTGGCACAATACTATTGCAGCATACGTGGGCCACTGGTCCGTAACATCCTAAATGACAAACACCTCAGGAGAAGTGCTACAAGAACCTGATTCCCCTGGGTCTGTTCTTGGCCAGTGGCAAGAAAAGAGGCACCATTTCCCCTAGAATTAGATAGCAGTGATTGATATTCTAAATGGGAAGTTCCTTCTATGTGATTTGTTTTCCTACTTTTTCCCATTTAATCAATATTACCTGGGTGACTGTACCTCTAGTCTCATTGGCTGGTCATGGATTTGTCCCACCTCATACCACCTTGTAATGTTCTATTGGATCATATAGTTGTGTCCCACTTTGTACTAGCCTAACCCCATGGCTTTACCCTATAAAACATCTTTGAAAAGCAAGGTGGGTTTTTCTGACACCCCCTTCCATCTCTCTTAGACAGTAACTATCTTGTTCTCAATAAACTTTTCCTACACTTTATCTCTGTTGTTCTTAGAATTCATTTTCAATTTTAGAGAACATGAATTCACATTTCAGATATGAAGCAGGTTTGAGAGTTGCATCTAGTGCCGGGCGTGGTGGCTCACGACAATAATCCCAGCATTCGGGAAGCAGAGGCAGGAGGATTGCTGAGTTTGACGTTTGCCTGGGCTCCATAGTGAGCTCAGGGCCAGCCTGAACTATGAAGTGAGACCCTGTTTCAAAAAATAAAAAAATAAAAAAACAGAGAGAGAGAGAGAGAGAGAGAGTTGCATCTATTCCCCTTATATCCATAGTCCTCTGAGATACAGCAAGTGGTGCGGTGGATTTCCTTCCCACAGCAAGGCTGCTGGGCAAGAAGTGGACTTCTGGTTTACCTCTCCCCCAAGACCACTTTATTACAAATCCCTTCAGTGCTTCCTCTCTTTTTCCTTGGTATACAGTTTCTCCTTTGCTGTACTGACTGCTTGTACCCTCATCCACATGTGATGAGTAGTATTTATTTTTTAACTCTACCGTCTTCCCTAGAATACTGCAGTGAATTTTATGTAGGACTCAAAATTATATAAATTTATTTGCTTACTAGTAACCACTTTTGAGCATTTCCTTTAGATCAAAATAAAAATACTCTGAGAAATTGAACTTGTAAATGTGTTCTAGAATGTATGATAGACATTGTGAAACAGTAACTACTCAAAGGGAAATGGGGTTTAGGGCAAATAATGAGGGGAAAGAAAAAATTGATTGTAATTGAAATAAAACAAAGTTTGTGTATTTAGGGGCAGGATGTGGTAGGGTGGGTAGGGGAAAAGGAAAAATGAAAATTATGTCATATACTGGTACAAATTCTCAATGTAGAGTGTAATTGTGATGTGCATATATAATGTACCAATAAATTAATTTTTTTGAGTCAGGGTCTTGCTTTTGTAGTTCAGGCTGGCCCTGAGCTCACTATGTAGCCCAGGCAAGCCTGAACTCAGCAATCCTCCTGCCTCTGCCTCCCAAGTGCTGGGATCACAGGTGTGAGCTACCATGCCTGGTGTCAATAAACTAAAATTAAAAAAAATAAAAATAGTCATACTTTGGCCCATAAAATATAATGTAATATTAATTTATGCAGCTGACAAACAATTTGAAAGCATTAATATCTATGTGAGACTCTTTTCCTCTTTTTTTTGTTCTTTTTCTAGTTGATTTTTTGGTACGTTTTACATATGCATTAGGATCACATTCAACATTGAGGGTTTGTACCAGTACATGACACATTTTGATTCTCCTTTTCCCCATGCTCTGCCCTCCTATTTTATTTTTCTTATACCCTGACTTTTGACCTCCAATGGTTTTTGTGTCAATTCTTTTTTTTTTCAAACATGCTTGTCTTAAGCTTTAGGTTGTATAAGCCTTACCTCAAATACAAATATATGTATGTTGGGTTTTTTGAGACAGGATCTTGCTATATATGTAGTTCAGGTGGACCTTAAACTCACTAGGTAGCTACACTCTAGCAAATACCAAATTTTTTTTTTTTTTGAGACAGGATCTCGCTTTGTAGTTCAGGCTGGCCCTGAGCTCACTATGTACCACAGGCAAGCCTCGAACTCAGCAATCCTCCTGTCTCTGCCTCCCGAGTGCTGGGATTACAGGCATGAGCCACCACACCTGGCAATACCAAATATTTTTAATTTGGATCTTTAAATATATGTAAGATTTGGCTGTATGGTGTTCCTTCTGTATGTTGAGATTGCATATTTGGCTTTAGAATTCTAATAACTATCTTTGGTTTTGAGAAAATATGTACTTATAAAATAGCCACTTAAGGTATAAATAGTATTTTAAAACATGAGCACCTATGTTAGTGTGATATTTCTTTCATATCAAAGTGTTAGTAATCTTTTTGGATGGTTTTAGTCACTTTTTCTGTTTCACAATGTTTTTACTTGTATATTTTAAGAGTTATAAATAGCAGCAATACACAATGAATATCAATATCTGTTGTGTTTAAAATTTGTAAAATCTGATTCTTGGTTCTCTTTCAACAAAATTTCCTTTGAACAAGGACCTTAATGTTTAGTTATTATGTGAGACACAAGGTCTTTCATAAAAAAAAAAAAAACCCATGCAGGACAATCTCAGAAATCTTTCTCACAAAGATCTAAAGATACATGATTTGCCCTTAGGAAGTTGGATCTGCATGGCAGTTCATGTGATGGTGGCTGATGGATGAGGTGAGCTAGGAGGAATCTTTCCGTTTAATGGTAATGCTTGCTCTTCCTTTAAAAAATAAATTCCTCTTTCATGCTTACAGAGCTGTATCAAAGAACAACTGGCGATGTGAAGACCCCACCCCACCCCATCCTTCTCTTGCATTTCCAGCTCTGACTGTGCCTTGGATGTGTGACAGTGGAGCAGCCATAATAGGTTTTCACCTAGGCACCGCTGGGGATTCCTGTAGGGGGCTGGGCCAGTTCTCTGTAAGAACTCGGAGTTGAAAACTTTGCAAGTAGATTGATGACTTTGGAACCATGATTAAAAATATATTTTACACACAATATATTATAATTGAAAGATAAAACTACTTTTCAAACACCTCACTATCAAACTGTAATAAAATGAGTATTAATCCACAAAGTTCCTTATTTGGGTTAGATTTCTTAGGTATACATTTGAAACATGCATTCTGTTCTTTGAAAAAAATACATTTTATTGTTTTGGATGGTGGTCATGGTCTGCAAAAGGCAGAATATGAGAGAACTCTTTAGTTGCTAGAGAAAGATGGAAGCTGCTATTTTAAAGTAATTCGATTTTACTTATTATCACTTTTCAGTAGAAAAACTGTTGTACAGACTTTTAAACAGAAAATGCTTATTCAT
>PVIC010056204.1:0-11007 GCA_004025085.1 Thryonomys swinderianus
TTGTAGTATGCGGTGTTGATTGTTGGTGGGCGTGTCTCCACGCCCAGCATTATATGTGGTTTCCGGGGATCGAACTCAGGTCCTTGCGCTTGCGAGGCAGGCGCCGGAACCACTGAGCTAATCCTCTGGCCCTAATTGTTTTTTTTTAATAAAACTTTTCTACTTCTCATTTCTTCTCCTTTCTTCTATTTCCTTGGAAAAGTTCCCAAGTTTATATTCCAATCCTTCTACTTAATTTTTCATTTCTGCTGTCATAGTTTTAATTTCCAATAGCTCAATTTTTAGTCTCTGAAAGATCCTTTTAATTCCCTGAATGCTCCTTTTTACTGCTATTAAAATAATGCCTCCTCTGGGACATCACTGACAGGTAGGGAGGGGTGTATGTGTGTGCATACGCGGGCTCGTGTATAGTTTACATTCCTCAGCACACTCTGTTTCTTCCTGGTTGCTGTGTTTCTTTTTATCTTGGTTGGTCCCAGTAGAAGTCCTTAGATGCCTGCTGCCTAAGATCCACCATTACGGTTCCATGCTTACGGCAGAGCATTAAGGAGCTGATGGGACGCCATGTCCATTGCAGCACTATTCTCCAATGGTGTTTCCAAGCCTGGTCCCCTGATCGGCAGCACCAATATCCCTTGGGAGTGTCTACAGAATGTTCACTCTTCGGCCGCTTAGATTGATGGGATCAGAAGTCGACTTAGCAAACCCTCCAGGGGTTCTGATGCAGGATGTGGGGACCCCCCCCCATATAATCCCTGGAGATCCAGTCAAGGTTTTTCTCCTGGACTCTCTGATAACACCGCTTGGGCCCTGAGAGTGGCCACTTTGTGTCAGGTCCCTGGGAACACCTGCCCCTGCCCTCCTTTCTGCAGTTGCTGTCATGCACTTACCCTCAGTGATGTGTGCTTTCGCTGTGCAAACACTCCCCCTCTAAAACATCCTTCAAGATAAAAAGACTTCAGTCTCCTGTCTACGGAGCGGCGGAGCAGGTCAAATTCTGCAGGTGCATAGAGCGGGTGACAGAGTGTGACTCCTAGCTGCAAGGGACTCTCAGGTGCTCTTTCTGGGGCTGGACATGATAGTGCAAGCCTGTGATCTCAGCACTCAGGGGTCTTGAGGAGGAGGATCACAGTGAAATGAAGAAATATTCGCTTGATCCTCCTGGTTTGGGTGCTAGTTTTCACTTTGACTTCCAGAAGCACCTGGTTTGCACCAAGTCTTTGCAGGAGAGAAGTTTCTTAGTGTAGCCCAGGTAGGTCACAGGGAGCTGTCCTGCTGGAAGTTCATCCCTTCCACGTGACCTCTGCTGCCAGCTTCCAAAGCCCTGCACCAGCAAATGCTATTAAAACTCCTTTTTTTTTTTTTAGACAGGGTCTTGCTTTGTACTTCAGGCTGGCCCTGAGCTCACTATGTAGCCCAGGCTGCCCTTGAACTCACAGCAGTCCTCCTGCCTCTGCCTCCTGAGTGCTGGGATGACAGGTATGAGTCACTATGCCCAGCACTGTGGTATGTGCTACTGGGGATCAAACTCGGGACCTTGTGCTTGTGAGGCAGATGCTGGAACCACTGAGCTAAATCCCCTGCCCAGAACTCCCTTTCTTTAATGACATTTTGGAAGGAAGCAGAGGAATGGACACATGTGCTCAAGCCCCCCTCTTATACCAGACACACCATTATTCTCTCCTAGCACTCCCTGCAGGGACAGAGAATCTACCCATCAATGAGGACAGCTTCTCCAAAATTGCTCCTTGCTGCTGTTGTATTGTCACCTGTCCAGACCCGCAGGTAAAGGGCAAAGGAGCCAGGGCCTGTTGTCATTTTGGCAGAGTAAATCTGGGAAGATGTTCTTCTTGTTCCTCACTCAGGAGCCAGCTAGGGGTTCTTTCTGTCTGTTTGCAGCCCTGTGGACCTCTCTCCAGGGAGGCTTGCTTAGCCTCCCCCACACAGAGCCCTTCCCTTCCCCTCCCTCCCCTCCCCTCCCCTCCCTTTCCCTTGCCTGGCTCCCGTAGGATGCCGACTCTGCCCCAGCCTCAGACTCGGACGAGGGCCCTTACCCCAGTGCAAACATCATCCTGACTCCTCCTTTGGCTTCACACACTCAGAGTCAGCACCCCCCAATTTAGCCCTACCATGAGGATAAGTGCCACTTGCCATTCTCGGGCTCCCACGGGGCCTAGCACCCCACCACTGTGGATACTAAATATATATTTTTGATTGATTGATGGGGAATACTGTAAACATCTCTTATATTCTTGATTATTGTTAGCCCCTTATTATATATTAATATGTGACATGATGTGTATTGAAAACTGGCAAGTAGTTTCCTCAGTTTCTCTCCTTATGGTTTTTCTCTTTGTACAATCTTGTCCCAAAAAGTTTTAAGAAAAGGTAAGAAATTTGGCTATAGTTGATGAATAGTCTGCTTGTTTTGTTTTTGTTTTTGGTAGACCTGGGGTTTGAATGCAGCTATATCCCCAGCCCTTTTCATTTTGAGGCAGGATCTTATTAAGTGGTTAAATTACTCAAGCTGGGGATCTAACTTGCAATCCTCCTGCCTCAGCCTCCCAGACTGCTGTGATTACAGGTGTGTAGCACGAAGCCCAGCTTTTTCTTTCTTTCTTTCTTTTCTTTTTTTTTTTTTGAGACAGGGTCTTCCTATGTAGTTAAGGCTGGCCTTGACCTCCCTGTGTAGGCTACTAGCCCAAGCTGAGCTCATACTTGAGATCCTCCTGCCTCAGTCCTCCAAGTGGTGGAATTACAGGTATGTGCCACTGTTCCAGGTTTGGTTCACTTGTAACATGGCCGTGGAGGGACTGCAGACAGTTTGCAGACAGTTTGGAGTAGTACTTTCTTCTTCAGTATTAAAGCATATCTGCCTGTTTTGTTTGCCACATAGTCTTTTTCACTATGTAGCTCTATAGCTACATAGTGATAGATGGATAAGTTCAGCTGAGTGAGCCAACTTCAGACTTGGGGTCCTTTCTCCAGGGAAAGTGGGCAGAGAAATGCATTTGGAAAACCTACCCTGGGAGAAGCAGTTCTGGCCCGGTGCAGACACCCTAGCCTCTTTTCCTCTGGCCTCTCCCTCCCCACCTGTCATGGTTCAGGAAAGCCAGAGGGGACAGCTGGTCTTCACAACAAACAAGCCAAGAAGCAGAATGGTTTCTCTAACGTGCAATGCTATAAACAGGAGGGAAGAATCGTAAAGAAAAGCAGAAGGGCACTGTGCTGAGTTTGCATTCAGCTCGGGCGGGAGCCAGGCAGTGCCCCCCAATT
Source organism: Thryonomys swinderianus (assembly GCA_004025085.1). Lineage (NCBI taxonomy): Eukaryota > Metazoa > Chordata > Mammalia > Rodentia > Thryonomyidae > Thryonomys > Thryonomys swinderianus. The sequence continues at coordinate 3,277 of PVIC010056204.1, forward strand.
CTACATCCCTTTGGGAGCCCCTGCGTATCCAGAACACTGATCTGGCTCCCATCAAATGACACAAGCAGCTGTCTTTCAGATCCATGGAGCCCAAGAGGCGCGGAACCACGTTAGAGGACCCAGGGACGCGGGTGGACAGCCCTGGGCTCCTGGTGCAGAAACAGTGTTGTGTTTGTCTCTTCCTTGTGCCTGTTCTCTGGGCCCCTCCACCTTTCAGGTCTCACTCCAAGCCACAAAGCAGCTTGATTATACCGCCTTTGAAAACTTTAAACCAAGCAGGCTCAAATCCTTGTGCTAAAATCTGCACCCTCCTTTCAGAGCTGAAACAGCTTCCCCAAGCAGCCGGGTTTTAAAACCCTCACGCCAAGCATGGAAAATTCTATAAATACCAAATGCAAACCTGCAGTTTAACCTTTAATTATTCCAGCCTCCAGCTCCACCTCACTATCCCACCGTTTCATTCCGGCGCATATGCCTCTTTAAACTCTGTCCAGAGCTTGATCAACATTAATAATAATAAATAAAGAATCTCCTTGGGAAGACTTTCAGAGCTACCTGAAGAAGAATAGAAATTATCAAAATGGGTGTGATCTTCAGAGAAACACGACTCTTCCGGCGGCCGTTCAAGCTGTGGGGATGCGGGAGGTCTGGCTGTGTGTGCCGATCTGAAATCACCCCCACCCTCGCCCTCGCAAAGAGGCCACCTCATCCCTCCCAGGCCATCTCTTGAAGGTGCTTATTCTCCAGGCTTCTTCTGCTTATCTATTGCTGCATAATAAACCACCCCCAAGTGAGTGGCTGGAAGCACTGCCAATCATTTAGCTTGTTCCCAAACCTGCTTTTATTTGCTCCCAACCTGGGCCAGGCCGGTGAGCCCAGTTGGTGTCTGCTTTATGAGGCTTCCCCAGGGGTGGCTGAAAGGACAGGAGCCCTCATTCGCTCCCAAGCCCACTGCTGATAGTGGCTGTCCGCTGGGACCTCAGCAGGGGTCATCTGCATGCGGCCTCCTGGCTTCCTCCCTGTGCGACAGCCAGGACATAACAGGGTGTCATGAGTCTACGAGGTAGAAGTGTGAGGTGTTTTTACCAAACAGCCTCAGAAGCCATGTAGCTTGACTTCCAGTTGGTTCTGTTGGCAGAGCGGGTCATGAAGGCCTCATCAGATTCCAGGGAGCAGTGTCACTGCCGTTGGCTTACTGTCACACTGTAAGAAGCTGTGTGGTAGGAGATACGGTGGTGGCTATGTTAGGTGCCTGGGCTTTCATAAGAACAAATGAGTGTGGATGGCATTTCTCACACTTCTGGAGGCCGGAAGTTCAAGGTCAAGGCCTTGGCAGGGCTGGTGTCTGCAAGGACTGTTCCCCTCTCGCACACTGCTGCTTTCTCCCGTGTCCTGCATCCTCTTGCAACCTTCCTCTATGTGAGCACATCTTGGTGTCTGTCTTTTCTTGTAAGGACACCAGTCCTATGGGCTGAGAGACACCCTCATTTAACCTCACTTACCTCTGAGTAGGATTCATTTCCAATCACAAATCAGGAATCAAGGCTGCAGGAAGGACTTGGGAGGACAGTTCAGAGCAGGAGCTGGCTTTGGAAAACACTATCTACCAGCCTCTAGCTGGTTCCTTGCTTTCTGTCTTTCCAGCTGAAATTGCCCTCCGTGCAGGATGAGCAGGTCAGAGGACAGTGCTGAGCTGGCAGGTGAGGTCTGGAAGCCCTTAGTTGGCAGGTGACCAAGGCCATTGGGTGGGCCTGGGACAAGAACCTTTTGAGGACCAGACGCAGTCTTTACTTCCAAAGCTGCTATGTAAAGGGTAAAAGGCAAAGGGGCATACCCTGGGGACCCCTAAGATAGTTTCCCATTGTGTCACCTGATGAAGGTGGAGTGACATTTCCCAGAATCCCCTTTGTTTCGTGGTTGGTCAGAAGAGAAATTGGCATACTGTTGGAAGGTGAAGGAGAAGCTGCTCTCGCTCCTTTTTGGCTACTGTTGTCAGATGCAGTGAAAAACAAGGCGGTGGAAGGTCCCAGTTTGCTCAGACTCATTCTCTCCTGCTGGGTATGCTGTTACCGCAGGCTACCTCCAGACCTCCAGCGGCAGCCCCAGTGGGGTTCATGGCCCCCAACCTCTTCCCCCATCCCATGGCCTCTTTCCAGGCCTCAAGAGTAGCCATACTAACTTTTCTCAGGGCCACCAAGTTCCTTTGGATGGTTCCAGAGTCAAGTGAGTATTTACAGCTGCATGAAACCCTTCCTTCCTTCCTCACATAATCTGCACCTCTGCTTGAGCCTGGACTGGGCCAGCCCGCCTCATACTATCTGCCCCAGGCTCTCCACAGAAATGCCCAGCCATGGGATGAGCATTGCCTGTAATGGACATCTGGGCCAGCCAGAGCTCACCTCTTCTCAAGCAAACCACACGGTCGTCTTCTACTCGAGCAGTGTTGGGAAGACCAGGGGACAAAGACCGTGCGTGCTCACAAACCCCTCCCTCAGTGGGATCTGCCCCATGGGACTGGGAGCTGTGGTTCTCTCTTCTCTAAGATCTGGCCTGATCCTTGACCTAGGACAACACACACACTCTTGACTCCAAGTAACAGTATGTGAAGGCCAATAGCTTCAGCACTATACAGGGCAAAGAAATGATATAATTCAGCTGGCTGTCGTGGCGCATGCCTGTAATCCCAGCACTCTGGAGAGGCTGAGGCAGGAGGATCCCAAATTGGAGCCCGGCAGTTCAGTGAGACTCTGTCTCAAAATTTAAAAAGGGAGGCATCTGGGGATGTGGCTCAGTGGGAAGGCCTTAGGTTGAATTTCCAGCACCGTACCCACACATACAAAAAAAATCCCAACAACTAAAAATCATAGCTCAAGAGTTCAGGGCAGGAACATATTTTGGGGGGTGGAAGGTATGGTCAGGGTTATTTGTTACTGTCCTTTAATCAGAGCTGGGCATGAACCCCGAGAAAGACTTGTGCAATGGAGGTTGAGGAGACCAGCTGTGGGAACAGTTTCCGGCTATGAGTAGATGTCAGTGGTCTCCATGCCTGAGTTAGGGCTGATGCCAGCAGGGGTGTGGGAAGCCAGGGGTCAGGGTGGTGTTTCCTGTGGCTCCGCACAGGCCACAGGGTGCCTTGTCTAGCCCAGCCTTCCACTCCAGGCATTATCTCCTAATAGCGTTCTCTTTCCCAGGCTGTGAGGATACTTCGAAGACAGTGACAGCCCGGAGACAAAGACACCTGGAGAGTCCAGAGTCCACACTATGCTTCCAGGAGACGAATCTTTCTCACTTCAACCACAATACCAGGACACTTCCTCAAAACTAAAAGAAAATTAGTTCGTCCAACACATTGAGAAAGCTGGGTGTGGTGATACATGCCTGCAGTCCCAGCACTCTGGAAGCCAAGGCAGGAGGATGGCAACTTAAAGTGCAGCCTGGGCAACTTAGTGACTCAGTGAGACTTTGTCTCAGATTGAGAAGTGAAAAAGGGCTGAGCACATAGCTCAGTGAAAAAGCCTTGGGTTTAGGATTATCCCCTCCTCCCGAAGAAATCTGTGTGATACAATGACCTCACTTTGAAGTGTTCTCAACCCTGAATGTAGACCAATTCTAGCATCCTCCCTTGTCCACGTACACAGCTGTCTGTATCCACCGGTTCCACATTTGTGGATTCATCATCAGATCAAAAATATCTGGGACCAGGTTGTGGTGACCCATACCTGTGATCCCAGCACTTGGGAAGCCAAGGCAGGAGGATCGCTGTGACTTCGAGGACAGCCTAGGCTACATTAGTGAGACCTTGCCTCAAAAAGCAAAAAACAAAAAACACAAAAATAAAAATACAAAAATATCTGAGAAAAAAATGAACCTGTACTGAACACATACAAAGTTTGTCTTTGTTTTTATTCCCTGAGCGACACTGTGTGGCAACTCTTCCCACAGCATTCACACTATATTAAGTATGGTAAGTTGCCTTAAGAGGATTTCTGAGCAGTGTGTGTGTGGGGGGGTGGCATGTGCGTCTGTGCAAATCCAATGTTATTTTATAACAGGGACGTGAAATCCAGGTGTGGTAGTTTACACCTGAAATCCCAGCATTTGGGAGGCTGAGGCAGGAGCATTGCCATGAATTTGAGGCCAACCTGGGCTACATATTGAATTTAAGGCCAGCCTGAACTACATAGCAAGACTCTGTTTGAAAAAAAAAAAAAAAAACGAAAACAAAGCGAAGCAAAAGGGACTTGAACATCTAGGGGATTTGTGCATCTGTGAGGGTCCTGGCATCAAACTCCCATTAATAATGAGGGACGATGATACTGATTTATTTTAAAATTACATTCATTGCACTTATCTTTTCTTCTAGATCATTAGGCCATATATACATGGCCATTCTTAATAGAAATCAGACATCCACACTGCAGACAAGCTGTTTGTGGATTTGGAAAGTTTTAAAGTGCACCCTTTGTCAGAGCAGGTGAGGCTGGCCTGGGACTTTCAGTGTGGCTCACAGGACTGAATTGTGGGTTCAATTAGTTTCTTGCTTGCTTATGCCACATACCCAATAGCACTTCACTCTATGACTTCCACACAGGGGCCAGGTGATACCCCTTGTCTCACCCCTTTTTGGATGTACTAGGGACATAACAGCCTTAGGCATGCTGGGCAAGAGCTCTGAACTATACCTCCAGTCCAATTGGTTTTTTTGTTTATTCATTTATTTATTTGAGGCAGGGTCTATGTGGTTTAGGCTGGCATCGAACTCACCATGTATCTCATGTTGGCCCCAAACTCATGGTGATCCTTCTGCTTCAGTCTCCTGAATGCTGGGATCACAGGTGTGTTTTGCCACACCCAGTTTTCATTTATCTGTTTTGTTTGTTTTGTTTTGTTTGAGACAGAGTCTTACTATGTAGTTCAGGGAGGCCTTGAGCTCACCGTGAAGCTTAGGCTGGCCTCAAATTTGTGGTGATCCTCCAGCCTCTGCCTCCTGAGTTCTGCAATTACAGTTTGTACCATCACACCTGGCTCATTTATCTGTAAACATTTGAAGCAGAGTCTAGCTAAATTCCCCAGGGTAACCTTGAATTGAAGATCTTCCTGCCTCAATTTCTCAAGTAGCTGGAAATTCAGGCAAGTACCATTGAGCCATCTCTCTTGCTCATTTTTGTTTTTTCTTCAGTTCTTGGAATTGAACCCAAAGCCTTTGCAATGAGCTACACTCTCAGACCTTCTTAGTTTTCTAATTTGAGACAAGGTCTTGGCAAGTCACTAAATTGTTATAGCTTCCCAAAGTTCTGGACTCATAGGTGTTCACCACTGTACTCCACTTCTTTTGCTCATTCTGTGATGATTAGTTAGAGCTAGACATTAGTCTGTGAATCACTCAATATGGAGCCACTTGCTGAAGGTGAAGTATCACATGAGGGTTCTGTCCATATCTCCTCTGAGTCCTATGAATCTCACCCTCCCTTGGGATTCTTTGCTGACCACACCAGAAGCTGAGCACTGCCATACAGCCTGAACAAGGAAGCAGGGACAATCTGTATGGCGTTATCTGATGACTAAGTCAGCTACTGGTCCCATAATGCCGCATAACAAATACTGAAAGATCCAGCAGTTTTCAACTGTAGATACCTCTCGCTTGTGTGTGGTCCTGAAGGGATATAGGGGTTGACCGAGCTTCATCAGGGTAGATTATCTCAAGCTCAGGTCAGTTTTACTCAGGTTTTATGCAGGTCTGGAGCCCACTGATGTGATCATAGCTACCAGGATGGACTTGTCTTCTGGTGGTGACAACCTGTGCCAGGCAGCACATTCAAGGGCCTGCTCATAACTATGGCTGCTGACATTCTCCTGGCAAAGCAGGTCAAGGCCAGTGTCACTGAGGCAGGGAAGGATATCCCATCCACAGGGGAGGTATGGCAAAGGCACATGGGAAAAGGTATTATGTCCTAGGCAAGTAAGAAACTGGGATCAAATGAGTTCTTCTGGCACAGTGATAAAAACAGGGGTTCTAAAGTCCTGATGCTTTATTCTTATCAGTATTAGTTTTGTTTGGTTTTTGAGACAAGGTCTCACTGTTTAGTTCAGGCTGGCCTTGAACTCACTATGTAGCCCAGCCTGTGTTTAAACTCTTAGCAATCCTTCTGGCTCAGCCTCGCGTATGCTGAGGTCATAGGTGTGTGCTATCTTGCCCAGTGGTATTGGTATCCCTTTGCTAGAGCTTCTGTAACAAAGTTTCACAGATGGGGGTGGCTGAAACTACATAAATTTATTTAATTTATGGTTTTGGAAGCCACAAGTCCAAAATCAACCTGTCAGGAGGATCAACTCTTTTTTAATAATTTTTACATTTATTTGTTTAATTGTTTGTTTGTTTGTTTGTTTTTTGAGACAGGGTCTCACTTTGTAGTTCAGCATGGCCCTGAGCTCACTATGTAGCCCAAGCAAGCCTTGAACTCAGCAATCCTCCTGCCTCTGCCTCCTGAGTGCTGGGATTAGAGGTGTGAACCACCATGCAGCATTGTAGTATGTGGTACTGATTACTGGTGGGCGTGAGTCACCATACGTAGTATTGCTGTATGTGGTTACCAGGATCAAGCCAGGGACCTTGTGTTTGCTAGGCAGATGTCGGAACCACTGTGCTAAATCTCCGGCCCTATTTAATTCTTTTGAGGTACTGGGGATTGAACTCAGGATCTCACACGTGCTAGGCAAGTGCTCTATCTGTGGACTACACACTCAGTTCTTCAATTTGTTTTTGTTTAGAAACAAAATCTGTGTTGCCCATGCTGGCCCCAAATTCATGGGTTCAAGTGATTCTCTGGCTTCAGCCTCCCAAGTGGCTGAGGTGATAGGCTTGCTGGTTCCTTTTGAGTGCTGTAGGAGATGGATCAGCCTTTGGTCTGTAGGATGACCATCTCCCCTGCCAGCTGTTTACTCTTTCTTCCCTCTGTGTGTGTCTGTGTTCAAACTTTCTTTCTTTTGAGGAACCAGTTACATGGGATTAATGCCCACCCCAAGGACCTCCTTTTAATACCTTTACTTTAGCAAAGACCCTATCTCTGAATTGAGTTTGGAGGCACCAGGGCTTCGGATGGGCACATGGGAATTTGGGCTGAGGAATTTGCCCTCTCATTCCCGGTCTCATGTATCCCTAGTGCACCTCCTAGCTCGTAGGCTTTGGGCAGTGCCTGTGGATGGACTTCTTGCCCTTGCTGTCTGTTCAGCTCCTCGTGGCTGGTACCTTTGTCCCAGCATCCAGAGGAGGCCAGAGCTCTGAGACTACAGAACACTCCTGCTTCTCTCATCCATGCTCCAGAAGGGGTTGTACTTTAAAGGCTGGGGTGAAGGACCTGTGTGCACATGCATGCACGTGTATGTGTGTGTGTGTGCACACACTCACATGTACAGTAATGTCCTTAATGGTCTGTAGTAGCATGAAAGGCAGCCACTGTATTCTCAGACCACTGAATGCTGGCCTGACCATTCTGGACTGATGTGGCCTACGTGTGCAAAGCAGAGACAAATAGCCTTTGTGCCTTATTGACCTTTTCCATCCCCGCATAAATTAGGTTCACTTCAGGCATTTCATTCAAAAGTTATGTCTCTGGCATGACGTCTTGAGTTTCCAGAAGTGGACAACAGAGGCTGCCTGGGTTGGGGACAGTGTTTCTCCTGAACACAGTGGGGACTGCTCCTACACCACCTGCCTCTGAGGGGGAGAGGGAG
>PVIC010056205.1:0-11009 GCA_004025085.1 Thryonomys swinderianus
TTCTGCACAGCCAAAGAAGTCACTGGCACTGCTAGAAGACAACCAACAACATGGGAAAAAATCTTTACTAGCTGTGTATCAGACAAAGGGCTATTATTGACAATATATAAAGAACTCAAACAGATCAGCCTCCCCAAGTTTAAAGACCCAATTCAAAAATGGGCAACTGAAATGAACAGACACTTCTCAGAGGCAGAAAATCAAAGCAGCCAAGAAACACATGAGGAAATGCTCAACATCTCTGGTCATTCGAGAGATGCAAATGAAAACAACATTGAGATTCCACCTTACTCCACAAAGAATGGCTGCGATCACAAAGTCAACTAACGATAAATGCTGGCGTGGCTATGGGGAGAAAGGAAACCTTCTACCCTGTTGTTGGGATTGCAGACTTGTGCAACCATTGTGGAGACCACAGAACTCTTGATCTACAGGATAAAACATATTTCAGAACACAACCGTAGGGACCACACGGTACACCAGAAAGTTTCTTAAACTTATTTGAAGATATAAAACTAAATGCTAGACTGCTACTTTTACCTCTGGAATCCATGCATTATCTCATTTCTACCTGGTTTCCTCTTTTTATCTTTTCTATAAACATCCACAGAGGTATCTAATCATCCTGTCCTATGTCTCTCTCTTTCCACACAAAAAATTTCTAGAAAAGGGGACTGAATTACTCATCCAGAAAATATTTCATTTAAATGAGAGCTACATTTGCTTTATTTTAGTGAATTTTAAATTATATTAAACAGTGCACAAATAAAAATTGTAAAAGTAGTCAAAGTTTGCTTAAATTGTATGATGAGAAAATTTAGAGTAGCAATTTAAAGGAGAGAAACATCTGGGCTAAGTTAATGCTCCTCCCAGGAGCAGCATTCACTCGATTCTGTGAGTTCATGGTAGAATCTTCACAGGTTAAGGAAGAGGTAGGCAATTGTGACAGAAAGGCAATTGCATTGACATTGAGGCAAAACAACCTGCCATCTGGGAAATTTAGTTCATAAATTCATTAACATTCAGTTTCTGCATCTATTAAATGAGGTAACAATAATGGAATCATTACCCCTATTATCATAGGATACTTGAAAAGATTCAACACAATAATCTATACTAAAGATACACAGTACCTTCCACAAATCGGTGCTCGTTTGCTCCTTGACTGAGTTCTAGAGGAAGAAAGGCATAGAAGTAAAGGTGTGGCAGTGATAACAAACATGACCTGTTCAGACCAAAGTGCAGACATCAGGCTGGCTAAAGAAGGATCAGTCACTCAAGACAGTAAATTGGAGTGAGAAACCTCTGGTTCATAAAGCCACTCTGATCTGCTTATGTTAATGTGCTCATTTTTATAAGTTTGACAGCAGAATCTGTGTTTCAAGATTTTCTACATAAATGGGAATTTGTAGTTTCTTAATTGTTGAATTCATAAAAACTGACGTTGGTGATCCTTACAGAAGGCCAGACCCACAGTCAATACAACTGAAAAATAGATAAAGGCAGAGAGAGCAACAATGCAAGTGCCAATGAATTACTAAATGAGTATATCAGGAAGTTCAGTTAGAAGATCTTGACATACTATAGCAGTGCAATTAGACACCATGTTGTCAATAGATATTAGATCTTCCTGTTTCCTTGCACGCAACTCTTAAATTCCTTGGAATCTGAAAATCCCTTTGTATAATAATGAGTTGACTGAAGGCTGACAACCACTCGGCATTTTAGAGTGGAGCTGGACAAGGAGAGGCCAAAGCAGACCTAGGGGGCTGGAACTTGCAGCACCACACTCTAACCTCACAGAGAGGAGAGAAGCTGAGGGAAAATTGACTACCAGTGGCCAGTGACTCAAAAATTCTTGTGCAATGAAACCTCCAAGAACATGTTTGATGTGTAGAGAACTTCCAGGTAGCCAAACACACAGAGGCTGTGGATACAGATGTCCTAAAGGCATGGAAGTGCTTTGATTCTCCCCCCATAATCAGTCTATGTATCTGTTGATGTCTAATTTTTTTCTGATATCCTTCTAAATAAAATAGTAAAAGTAAATACTATGAATCACTCTCCAAATTAATCAGTCCCAAAGAGGGGGTTGTGAGAACCATGATTTAATTAATTCCTGGGAGGTTAGAAGCATAGCTGAAATAATGGGGGCTTGTAATTTGCGTCTACAGTGACAATAACATGATTAAGGTCTGAGCGCTTAACCTACGAGAACTGACACTGTCTCCGGGAGATACTGTCAGGACTGACTGGGATTAGAGGCCACCCTGTGGCTGTCCACTCGAAACTGTTTGCCGAATAATGGGGGAAATCCCTACACACTTGAAGTTCACATAGGTCATCCATGTCAACTACTGTGGTGTGAAAAGCAGATGTAAACTAAGTATCATTTCATAGAGAGTGCATATGTGTGTGTGTCAGAGATGTAATTGGTAAATCATCTAGTAGTAAAAAATGGCCCCTAATACTTGGGTTTATAAGTGTATTCATTTTTCACATAAATCTGCTGCAGGGTGATTTCAGTTCATTTCACTTTTGTCCTGATTTCAGATTCAAGACTGAAGCAGTAGTTTCATAGCATGAGGCAAGAAGCATGACCACATCCTTATCACTCAAAGTCAGGTTAACCGGGGTGTTTGACCCTCTACTTGTGTCTGTGTACCATGGGAGGCATTTGAAATCACACACCAGGCAAGAGATATGACCCTGTACAAGTAAGGAAATGAACAACTAGGCAGTAAACAGAAGCTACTATACTATAAAAATCTGAATTACAGTTTTATAAAAATTCAGGTATAATTACATTGCCCTTACTCTCTAATGGACAGTGTACCCCAAACCTAGCAGGGTACTCCACTCTCTAATGGACAGTGTACCCCAAACCTAGCAGGGTACTCTGAGTCCACCTCTACTCCACAAATACAGAGCATTGCAGTTTCCTATCTTGCCTGTCCTGCTGTGAGAACTTCAGAGGTCGCTGTCTTTTCCGCGTGGATCTCAATCAGATCGACAGGTTTCTGTCATTCTGAGATTCCTCGTCAGCTATGCGTATCATTGCTCAGGAGCTTTCTTGGGTTTCACAGAATCTAGACCTTTGGGTAAAACTTCAGGTGCTTGGAATATATGATAAAGATGTTGTGACATGCACTGCAGTGACCTTCCATTGAAAGAATCGCCTCAAGTGAGATGAAGACTGGGTAATGGATGTATCAGTCACTGTCAAGGTTCTTTGAAAAGCATGGCTGTTGCTACTGCTGCAACGAGTGAGCTGTGTTTGAAACAGTCTTGTCTGTCGCTAATATTCTAAAGCCAATGTCGGAGATGTCTTTGTTTTTATTGTGGCAATAGATCTAAGCCTTTTCTTAATCTTAACTAATCTAGTACCCCTGAAAGATGATGCTGTGACTCTGAAAGAAAAAGCATCTGATAAGCTAACAGCTCACAGTGACATTTATATAATTGCTCCAGTCTGAACTCATTTCCAGCTGCCTATGTGGGCGCTTACTGTAGTGCTGTAGCTAGGAAACAGGGAAGACAAACAGCAGCTTCTCTTTGGTGCCAACCTTATGAACTATTCATGCTTCAGGGAAAGCATGCCATCCAGGAACCCTGTACGGCACTCACACAGATTTACCTCTGCAGCTCCCAGATATTTTTGAAAGATTATTAAAGTGATTTGTCATTAGAGATCAAATTGTTTATACCCAACTTGGAAGTTTCTTCATTCTCTATAACATCTTCTCTTTTTAAATGTATATACTATAAATATCCCAAAGCATTCTTTTTTTAATTGAACTTTTAACCTAAAAGTTCAGCTGGGTTCATAGTAGGAGTAATTGACACAGTCCTTTGTGCAACCAGCAAGACATCCTTTTTAGTATATGTGCTGCCGAAGCGAGCACAAGACATCCTTGTCAAAAATTATTATTTATTTTTATTAACACAATTGTGTTATAGTTACATGCACTATACATAATAGTTGTTAATGTATAACAACTGTTGTACAACTATGTACAACAGTTAAATTCTTATCCTCCTCCTCCTTCCATACCTTTTTCTTCCACTCCATCTTTATCCTCTTCCTCATTTACAAAAAATCTATCTCTGTTTTCTAGTAACTATATTTTATTTTACTTTTTAAATTATTTGTTTTTCATTTCTCATATATGATGAGTTATATGGTACTTAAGCTTCTGTGTCTTATTTCACTTAATAATTTCAAGGTATACTCATTTTCTTACACAAAACTAAAATTTCCTCTTCTTTATGACAGAATGGTACTCCACTGTGCATAAATACTCTTTTCTTTATTTATTTATCATTGATGGATATATAGGCTGATTCTAAGATATAGCTATCATGATTGTGGTGCTGTAAAAATGGCTATGCATGTGGCATTGCAGTGTGATGTTTAAAACTATTTTGGGAAGGTATCAAGAAGGAAAATCACTGGGTTAAAAGAAATTTCTACTTTACTTTTTTAAAGAATCTCCATGTTGGTTTTCATTACTAACTTATAATCCCACCAAGAGTGTAGACAGGTGCCTCTTTCCTTGCACCCTACTCAGCACCTATTCTAGTTTGATTTTGATGATAGCTGTTCTTCTTGGAGGAAAATAAACTCTCATGTTATTTTGTAAATGGAAATATTACTGGTACATTTTATATATACAACATGATCAGACTCAACATTGAGAATTTTCACCAGTACATGACACAACTTAATTCTCATTTTTTCCCATTCCCCTGCCCAAACTACAACCCTCCTACCCCTATGTACATATGCTTTGTTTCCTTTTTTTACCATCACATTCTTCCTTTCCCCTAGTTACTTACCCCTACTCTTTTCCCTTTGACTATTTTCTATTTCACAATATCTGTCATACTTTCTAAAACTCATTTGTATCTTCAGACTTTCATAACAGAGAAAAGATACATTATTTTAATTTATGTTTTCTGATGGCCTGGGATGAAATTCTATGAGTAGTAGGACTTGTCTAGAAGCTCCAGGAACTCATAACTGAAGATTTGAGGTGATCTTTTCTTTTTCCTTTCTCAGTCAATAGTTTCTCACTCCAGGGACCTCAGAACTGTACAGGGCTGAAGAGTGGGCTGCACTGTTGTAACCTTAAGCTTTCAAGAGACATCCCTGCATTTCATGAGTAAAGGCCAATCAGAAAGAGAATTCAAATGACAGAACAGTTTCTTAGAAGTTACCTATTTCACTTCTCGTCTGTGTAATAGCTTGTTTTCCCTTGCTCCCTAAATGCCTCTTTTTCTCTTGCCCCGAGAAATACCTGTGTTGCTATCCTCCAGTCTTTGGAATAGGAAGTGCTTTCCTATCTGTGGACTGAGACATGGCCCCTAACCCAAGCCATGTTGCAACTGGCCAGGACCTGCTTGATTGACTGAAATCGAGGTAGACAATGTTTCCATTTAAAACTGTAGATTCTGAAGAAAAGTGAACGTCATTTATTTCCATTCAAATGATCCTCTGTTTAGCACTAATGACCACTGAACATTTAGATTACTCAGATCACAGTATACAAATTCTATGAGTTACTTAGACTAACACCAGAGGTCCTCTAACTAGGCCAGACAAAGACTGCAAATAGGTAGAATAATAACCACATGATATATTATCCATTGTGATATGAAATGTAAGAAGACAGAGACTTTGTCATAGTCATTGTTGTATTCACAACCCATACAATACTGCTTGGCCCGCAGTGATTGCCCAATAAATATCTATGATATGAATAATGAGGAAATGCAGAAAGAATACATTATTTTGCATTATTTTAATGCTATTCATAACAATCATTTATCATTTGCAAAGCTAAGAAGCCAGGAAAATAGTGCAAGTAGCTTCAAATCCATTAATTATTAATGCATTGGATATTGTAGCCATCCAATGAGATAGAGATACCTGGTTGTTATCTTTATCATTGATAAGAATTGAAGCTATGAGATTTTACCTTATGCAAAATGTGGTGCAGGGCCTCACATACTGATAATGTTTCACTTCCAGTAAATATTTCTAGAAGGAAAGAGTCAAAAAAGAGGAAGAAGGAGGGTGGGAAGTTTTACCAAGATAGTCAGTGGCAGAGCCAACCTGTCAAGTTAGTTCTGTCTGCTTCCAGAACTTGTTCTTGGGATTTCTAAAACTATACATTGACTCAATAAATATTTTAATGTACATTATTTGAAAAATTTGAGGACGAAGGGACGGATACATAGCAGAAACTCCACTTTTAAGACTATTGCAGATTAATGGAAAAATCTATAAATGAATGACTCAGATTTGATTTTGACCATGATATACCTTGATTCTTACTTTTCCCATTCCTCTGCCCTCTCTTCAAACCCTACCCTCCCATATACATTGGATTTTGAGTAAAAGGGAAGAGTGGTTCTTTTTCTTTAGAAAACCTGTTTTCAAATGTGAAATCAGCATTCAGTCATGGCTATTTTGTTCCCCAGCAATTTTTCTCCCATCTTCCCCCTATTATATGACAAGATCACCATCCTTCACTTTCTTGTGCCTCGTTCAAATACTATTCTTCAAGAACATATTTTCCAGTACAGAGACAATGTGAATTTAGCTCACTTAGTTTGTTCTTTGAAGTGTATGGGCATGTAAACCAAGTCTCTGTCTGGAGACTTCAAGTCACAGTGACATTTCTGCACAGCAAGCACCTGTCAATGTCATTGAAGGAATTATCAAATACAAGGTCATCATTGCTAACTTGTAAACTTATACTTAGTTGAGGCAATATCATCCAAAACAAAAGATGGTTCTGAATTGATGTTTCCATGGTACTTACTCCAGAATATTTTCACAATCTTGCCATCACAAATAAAAATTAAATTCATATATTTTAAAATAAATCTGTTCATCTGTGCTTATTTCCTTACCAAACATTCCTAGATTAAAGAAAAAAGTCAAACATTTCTAGAAGTAACTCTTCAAAGTGATTTAAGGAAAACCTGGAGTAAAATTATTTCCTAACCTACAAGTTAGCAAATAATATATCAGATTATATGTATGTTTTTGTGTACATATGCACACACGTATACACATAAACAGTCACTTAGGTGTTGTCTTGCTTGCACAGAATCTGATTTTTCCAATCAATGTATCTCATGTCCCATAACACAGCTCCTAGAAGAACAAAATGAGTAGTACTGCAGTTTGGTTAATAGAAACCCTTTAGAAATATTGGAAGAATGATGAACCAGTTGATATATTAATGAAGGACTGCTCCCTCCACTAATATGGACAGGAGGTCATGCTGTCTTTGTGTCTTCCTTTGTCTCCCAGCCCTACACCCCCCTGCACTGACTCAGATCTCCTTTCTTAAGTGGAACATACTTAAGGCCCAGCATGTGAGAGCTGTGTTCTTCCTGCTTGCAAGCAAATTCCCTCTGTGTCTCCACAGATGGGATATTAGTGACCCAAAGCTGCTGCTGCTGCTAAAGTTCCACATGGATTTTTTTCCACTCTTCAGTTAGGACAAAATCTGGTGTCATTACATTAGACATTCCCTTTCTGCCCTGTGTAGAGCTCCTACCTGAGAATTTATGTTCATTTTTCCATTAAAGAGGATTTTTAAATAGAACCTCTGACCTATTCTATAAGAAAAAAAATGTGTATTATCACAACCTCTATGATACTTTGAAAAGCTCTCTGGGACTCTAGCATGTGAGTTGCCTACAAAACACTCAGAACTCTTTCTGACAGTGTCAGACGACTAACTTAAGCAGCAGACCTGGAAGCCAAAGGACAAGCCTTGTGATTTCAAAGTCTGTCTCCCTGGCCCTTGAATAAGCCCTTGAACTTTGAGAAATATTTCATTTCTCTTATTGTTCCTTATGAATCGAGGCTGCTCAGTCTGAGTCATTGTACAGCTTGTCTTTGCTTCTTTCTTTTTGCCTTTTGTTATGAAAGGACTAGTACCTGTTCACTGGAAGATGTTATAATGGAAGGTGCCTCCTCGCTCAGATAAAGAAGAGGCCATCCAAATGTTTCCGTTCATCGAGTCAGGTTCTCAGATGTTCTGCTAAGCCAGAGGAGGCTCATTAACTGGTGCTTTATTTCCCCTGAGGAAGAATGTGCCTTCACCATACCACAGCAAATTCCTTTCTTTCTGTGGGGTTTCAACCAGTAGGAAAAACTCAGATGCAAATGTAACAATTATATAAATTTTAGTGCAAACACTGAAAAATACTGAAAGAATTTTTGCAGATATATGTCCTGAGATACTTGATGTCATTTTCTTCCTAGATTAAAGCATGTTCCTGTTAAGGAGAAGCATCTATTTTTTTTCTGCCAATTTTTTTTTTAATTTTTAAATTTTATTTATTTATTTATTTATTTATTTATTTATTTATTTATTTATTTATTTATTTATTTATTTTAAGGCAGGGTCTCGGTTTGTAGTTCAGGCTGGCTCTGAGCTCACTATGTAGCCCAGGCAAGCCTGAAACTCAGCAATCCTCCTGCCTCTGCCTACTGAGGGCTGGGATTACAGGCGTGAGCCAGCACACCCAGCTCTGCCAAAATTTTTAAAGGGGTCAAATCTTGCATTCCTCTGCATAACTCAGAGCATCACGGTGGAAAAATCTGCATAAGGCGCTGCCATTTTCCTTTTCTTGCTGATAATGGTACTTTCTTCTCATGGTTAAGGTCAGATCCTGACTGAGGAGAAGGGTTTAGCTCCACATGATGTATAATTCACAGGATATGAACTTACAAGTGTTCTTTTAACTTAGATTTTCAATGCTGTTGTTATTATTAACCTTAAAAAATCTTCAAGTTTCATTTTAAGGTAGTTTGATGTGATGTGATAACATCCATAATAGATATCTATGTTAACTCCTGCACAGAATTCAAACATTTCTCATCCGATCATCACATCTCATTTTCCTGCTGGAAACTACTCTTTTTCCTCTTCCCAGGTGTGCTAGGATGGCTCAACATTTGACTACAGGAGCAACATATTTTTTTGTTCATACAGATTGCTTAGTGAGAGGTGTCAGGCTCAAGCAGAGTAAACGGGAAAGAGTGAGGCGTTGGCTGGGAATTCTGGGCAAGAATAACTCCTCTGTCTCATGGGCCTGGATGGGAGAAATTTTGAAATAAATGCAATATTTGCCCAGGTATCGGGTGACAGCTTCCCAGAACTACTGAAACCATAAAACAAACTCCATAAATAAAACAAAGACTTCAGAGAAAAATGACAAATTTGAATTTTCTTCCTTTGAGTATCCATAACCAGATATTTGAAGATAGCCTACTTGGAAATACAGCAAATGTGTAAAGCAATGACACTTCATTTGTGTGGAAGCCAGGAAATCAAGATGGTTTGGAAACAACTGAAAAAATATTAGTACAAATATTTTAAAGTGGTAATTTATTACTTTACATAGATAAGCAGCACCCAGGCAGTAACTTCAGGTTTATCTCATTTAGTCTCAATGTCATCAAAACTCTTGATTTTTCTCACGTGATTTCCTGAGCAATTGCTTCATATAAAGCTAGTGCTTGTAATGTAGCCAGTTAAAATCCAATTTCCTACTCCCTTATCCAATGCAAGAGTGATCATGGTTTTCAGTAAAAATGTCAGAAAAAATGTACCTAAAAGTATTATCTTTCTGTTCTATTGGATTAGATTGAATTTGATGAGATGTTTATTCTTACCCAGGCCCTGTGGCCAAAGGAGCTCCAGATTAGATTTCCTGAAACCTGTCTATGCTCACACAGCTCAGCACTTCAGGGACAGAGCCCCACCTGTATTGCACAGTGATATCTACCAGGCACCGGAGTGGAAAAGGCAGTGAGGACACAACCACTAAAGCCAGTGGGGTGTGTATTCTGCACTTGCACCCAACACTGTGAGTGAGCACAAAAGCTCTCAACTGATCTGTACCTTTGTCTCTGCAACACCTAGTTGACAGCCGTAGTTCAAACCTGATGAAAACAGTCCACAGAGGCTCTCCTTTCTTACTTGCCTGCTCTTCCTCTCACTTGAAGCTATAGGACATCCATGTGATCTTGATGGGACAAAGAGAGGAGGATTGTTTGCTTTCTGGAAAGTGAATGGAAACCTAATAAGACAAGAAAATCTTCGTAGGTGCAGCGCTGAGGTCACTTGTTGGGTCTGTTCTCTATCTTGCTCAGGACCCGGCCATGGTACTGTACTTTAGCAAATCTGGGAAGCATTGTCAGGGTTTCCAGTAATATAAGTTTATAATAAGATTTGAATGCAAAGCCTTCCTGGAGATTCTATCGTTTCCCTTTCAAAATCCAATTGCCTTCTGTGACACTGGTGTTGGTATGTGGGATCACGGGAAGGAGGGAGGCCTTGACTGTCCAGAGCAGTCTAAGGTAAAGATCCCATATCAGGCTGACAGGGTTGGAACGGAAGGGCGAGGGCACTCTGCTTCTCTGTTGCTCCATTCGGCACAAGAGCCATAAAGTTATATCTTACAGGGAGGGATACATAAGAGCTGAAGCAATGGTAGAGCAAAAATTACTCACTGGAGGGAAGAAATGTATCTGCAGAGGGGAGAATGAGGTAGAGACACGTAGAAAAGCAGAGAAGAACCAGTGGTCCTAGAGAGTTGAATGATGGAGAAAATAACTTGTCCAGTCACTTTCCTCCTGTGAAGTATCATAGTACTGGATCCCTAGCCTCTAAAGTACCCCATCCTTATTCTGTTCATGTTTCCTGAATCTTAAGCAAAATTATGTGTTTTTCCTATTTTAATTAACACTCTATTATAGATAAAATTTCTGATAACAGGGCCGGAGGGTTAGCTCAGTGGTTCCGGCGCCTGCCTCGTAAGCGTAAGGACCTGAGTTCGATCCCTGGTTACCACATATAATGCTGGGCGTGGTGGCTCACGCCTGTAATCCCAGCACTCGGGAGGCAGAGACGGGAGGATTGCTGAGTTCGCGGCGGCTTGCCTGGGCACCATAGTGAGCTCAGGGCCAGCCTGAA
>PVIC010056206.1:0-11008 GCA_004025085.1 Thryonomys swinderianus
ATACCTGCTAGAGCCCCCACACCCTGGTGCAACCTCTTGACCAGCTTTCCCAGGCCCTGCAAACTGACCCTGACCCTGGACCCAAGGATGGGGACCCTGGGTCCTCCAGCCCCTCCATACCCCTACCTGGGCCAGGCCAGAGAACCCCTGAGACAGAGGCTCAGGGAACATCCTGCCTGCAGTGGCTGTTGGAGTGGACACTGGAACCAGACAACTGCGGGCCATGGTGGGGTCCCAGGCTAAGCTGGACCTCAGGGAAGGGGCTACCAGAGCAAGCAATGGGCCAGGGAGGTGTGGTTGCTAGAGGTGGTACTGTCAGGCTATGTGACTGAGTCCTGATTAGGGAGCCTTCCAGTATCTCTTAGGCAAAACACTGTTCCTGCTTGAACAGCTTTGTGCCTCCAAAGTTTCCCCCCTAGCAGTGGTGGTGAACCTGTGGCACATGTGCTACAGCCAGCTGTATGTTGTCCTTGAAGGCACTAAAAGATTTGTTATCACTGCCCTAGGGCCTCACCTAACAGACTTACCGAGACCTCTAGCTGGTGGTCTCAGAGCTAGTATCTAGACAGGTGGGTTCCTGCTGGGCTCACTCACCTAGAGGCCTCCACACCTGGACTCTGCCGCCAGGCCTACCCAGTCCTGCGTCCTGAGGCATTCCACTGTCCTCTTATCCTCTTAATTTGCAGCCTGCACAGACCCTTTCCTGCAGTGCCTGCCGCCTCCCTAGCCTTGCCTGCCTCAGGCCTTTCTTTAGCTGGACTCTGCCCTGGGCCCTACCCTACTTTGCCTGCACTTAGTGCTTAACCCTGATGAATTAGGTTGTGCAGGGAATCAGCAGAAGCCTGTCCCTTCAAACTCAATGTGTGCTGCTTCTGCTATGGGCTCCTGGTCCCTGGTTGCAGCACCTGCCTGGCTCCCACATGGCCACATGATGTCAGACTTTTCCTTTAAGAACCAGCAAAGTCTTACCTTCTCTGTTCCTTGCAATAACACCATGCTTTTGGAGGCAGCTGGAACATAGGATTTGGAATAAATGTTCAGTAACAAACAAACAAATGGAGCTGGAGATCTAGCTCAGTGGTTCTGGCATCTGCCTAGCAAGCACGAGGTCCCTGGTTCAATCCCTGGCCACCACATACAACAATGGGGAGGGGATATCATGCCCACCAGCATTCAGTACCGAGCTTCACCTCGCTGTGTCCTTTGAATTCACAGGGTCGCTGTGGTTGGTTGTAGTTGTTGGTAAGACATTAAGGACTCTCTTGCTAAATGAAATCTCCTCCATACCTAAGGAATTGGAGTCCATAAAGTCATGGTTTTTGCTCCACAATTAGATACAGAAGTAACTAGTCAGAAGCTTCACCTTCTAACACTTACCAACAGTGTTCATCCACGATACTACCCAATTTCTTTAATTCCAAAGTCAGCCTAACAAACTAGTTGACTGACATGGTGAAAATACAAATTTTACTAACATACCAATTCAGCAAACAAAATTATTCTCACTTAAGTCACTTCATTATTGTTGCATTTATAATTTACAGGAAAAATATGAATGTCCAAGGAAGTAACAGGTGTACAGCTAGATTAGATTGTAATGCCACCACTGTCAGAACCACACGGCTTCTCTCGCATGCCAGAAGGTCATGTGAACTAACAGGTTTAGCAAGGAAAAAAATGTCTTGCTCAGTAAAACTCCTTTCTCCTGCTGAAGCATCAGCTGCTTGTGTGAACAAGTGCAACAAAATGTGATACAGAGAAAAACCAAAGCTGCCCTGACTGGGAATTAAATTACCACCTCTCAGAGTCAGCTCAGCTCGCTAGTCCCTGGGGTCTTGGGCTTCAGCCGCCACCTTGTGGGCCTCCAGCAAGACTAGGCAAGGGAGCAGTAAGCTGGCTGGCCTTGGAGCTCAACTGGCACAGAATGGGACATCCCGAGACAAAGAGGAAGGGTCCAGGACAATCGGAGCCGTGTCCCTCACCTCCTGTAACATCATACTCTCTAACACTTGAGTTCAGCAAGCATAGCGCACCAGGGTATGTGCGCCAAGAGCCCTTAGCTGTGGTGCGTTGCAGGGCGTGTGCATATGAGATTTTACCCACCATCGAGAGCCTTCCTGAGCCATGGAGACCAGCTAGCCACATGCCCTGGGTTCACCTTACCTTTGCCGCCTACCTAGTAGTAGCATTTGCCTAATTTGGCATGTGCACAAGTTGTGTCTCAACAGGCTCATGAAATTTGTAGAGAACCTTTGCACGCTGGCTTCATTAACAAGGACAATGATCAAGAAGGGCTAAAAAGATTGAAATCTGGACATGCTACCTCTGAGTATGTGGCATTCATGTTCTTGGTAAGTATCTACATATTTCACTAGATTTTTCACATGTCCATATTTATCTTCCCGTCACCTACTGCAGCCCTAAGACATCATGGGCACCTGTCTCTAGAATGTTATAACAGAAAATAAATCAATGAGTCAGTGAATGTTATGGTAACTCAGGATACCTTATGAAACTCAGGATCTAACATATTGTTTCTGTGCTGTATATGGAAACACCAGAAAAATGTAGGTTTGTCTCAAATGCAATATGATCCAGTAGTGAGATATTGCTGATAAAAAGTGAGAGCATCAATCCCAGTACTCGGGAGGCAGAGACAGAGGATTGCTGAGTTCGCAGTGGCTTGCCTGGGCACCATAGTGAGCTCGGGGCCAGCCTGAACTACAAAGTGAGACCCTGTCTCCAAAAAGAAAAAAAAAAAAAAAAAAGTGAGAGCATCAAGCAAGTGTGGTGGCACATTTTTTGTAATGCCAGCACTTAGGAGGCTGTGGCTAGTAGATCACAAATTTGAGTCCAGCCTGGACATCTTAGTGATTTATCAAGACTCCCTTTCAAAATTTGTAAAAAGGCTGAGGCTGTGCCTCAGTACAAATACTCTGGGTTCAATCCCCAGTACATCGGGGTGGGGGTGAGGAGGTCATAAATATGGAGCTCAGAAGAAAGGAGGCTTAGAGGGGATTATTTACTCTTGCAGCTACTTTCTGAGTTTTTCAAATACTTGTACAATGTAACTCGATCTGGCCTTTTTTCCCAAGATAGATTCTCAACCATTTGTCTTGTCTCTTCACATTATATTCTTCCACCCACAAAAAGCCTTTCTAGTTCCACCTTCATCTCCTGTTGTCTTTCTTAGAGCTGTTTCCAGCTCCCCAGTCCAGTCCCCACATTCTCATTTTACCTGTTTCTTCTTAAACTTGTTACAATGTTACAGTACTTACACTTTTTTTTTAACCTACCAGTTAGTCGGTTATATATGCATGTTATTTCTCAAAGAATTGAAACTGAAAACACTGGCCAAAGGCAAGTTATTTCCATTGTTTTTAACACACTCTAATGTGCATTTCACATCTGGTGCTCCTCTCTGCATCATTAGATTGTGAACTTCCAAAGGGCCAAAAGGAACTTCTGCTTCTCTTTCTAAATTATGAACTGGACCTAATCAGTGTTCTGGGTAAAGAACAAATGTCGCTGGTCTGATGCTTAAATCAGCTAGCAACAAGTCAGAAATACAGGAAACTTACACACTTGTCAGGGAGAAAAAAATACACCTCAATCCAGGAGAAAGGTTTTGAAACATCCTTTGGTATGTACACACAGAGATAATTTCTGATTAAATATTTGCAGGTGCATAGTTCAGTGTAAGAGTTAAGCAACTGAGGATGTAAACAGATAATTCCCAGAAGAGGAAAACAAACAGCTAATAACCTTAAGCAAAGATGTTCCCCCCTCACTTAACAAGAAGGGAAATGTCACAGTGACACACTGTCATTGCCTAGAGTCTTGACAAAAACTGAAGAGACGGGTATATTCAGGGTCAGCAAGAGTTGGAACGTAAGGTTTCTAAGACATTTTCTAATACAGACTAAAATTTTAAAACATTCAATCCCATTTCTAAGACTCTACTCCTCAGTAGAGTTTTACCCAGTGCCATGTTAGCCCAAAGATGTCCACAGTGCTATTAAATGTGGTACTAAGAATCAGGGATGATTTAAATATCTGTCAAGAGTGAGACGTTTGAATAAGTTACATCTGTACTCACTTTGAATTATAGGTAGCCGTCATTATGAAGCGTATGTGTATATCATACATGGAAAAATATGTAGCTCTATTGTCAAATATAATTTTTATTGCAAAAAAGGGTACATGTCATATGTTTCTTTGTTCATATAAATACATATCTTTTGGAGGAGGGTGTGGGGCATGGAATGAGCCCCCAAATTTCTATATAACTGTATGTGAGAAAACTAAAGCTAAAACAAACTTTTAACAAACAAGGATTCCCCATCTGCTAACTCTGGTTACCTCTGAGAATAAAACAGAAGAACTGTTTTCCTTTTCACACATGCGCTTCTGTGTGCTGTTTAAATTTTTTCCACACTAATGTTGAAGCAGAACTTAAAAAAAGGAAAAGCAAGAATCTTCAACCTTAAGCAGTCCCCTCAAACTTCCCCCTTCCCTATGGCTGTTGTTGTTTCTGTAAATAAGGTTTTATGACACCTCACTTTTATCCTGTTTTTTCCACGAAGCTATGCTAAGTTGTAAAACTGTCACTACTTGATTAACTACCTTTGTCCTGCTTCTGTAACCTGGCTCGGCCACCCACAAGGTTCATGGCACTAGGAACACCAACCCCTTGGGCCACATGTATGAACCTAGAGCCTCTTCTCTGTCCTGAGCTCAGCCTTTGAACAAGTCCAAGGGAGGGTGCACAGCTAAATAAATCCTCTTGTTTCACCCCTTTTGTGTCTCTGACCTCTTAGACTGTGCAACAATATAATACTTCTGACTCCTTTTGAAATTAAAAAAATATATAAAATTACAGGTCTTAAAAGTAGTTATAAAATTATGAAATGTAGGAAACAGTGATCTTACTTTTGAAGATTCATGCACAAGAAAAATCTCTATTCCCTACAATTCTGCTCACAAAATTTCTCATATGTATTTATGCAAGTTAGAGATATCTGAAACTTTATGTGTAGCACAGAATAGTCATTTGCCTAGTGGAGGAAATAAGAAAGGACCTAATTTTTTTTTAAAATCTTTAACACATTAAAGAAATTTTCAGCCCAGGAATAGGGCTTTCAGAAAGTTCACCTGATCACGCTTCTCCTCCAGGGGCCACAAAATCACATGCAAACATCTGAGAGTAACGAGGGCACCTATAAACAAGACACTAAGGACCAGAGAGATTCTATGGAGCATTCACATATTGCCTAAAGGGAGCAGCTGTGTCATTAGTCCCATGTAGGAGTGTAGGTGTGGTAGGACCAGATCTTTCAATGTTTCAAGAGAACCAGAAATCAGAATTCTTATATCCTCACTCCCAGATCTTAGAATTTTACCATTTTTATAATCCCAAATGCTGTGTTGGTAAACTGCAAAAGCCAAATGAAAACATCTCATCGCTGCATTTGGCCTGCAGCCTCCCACTTGTCGTTGTGGGGTTTTATCGTCTTCAGACTCTAGTACACAAATTCTAGCACATCCTTTAAGACCCAGATTAGTTCCCTCTTTCCTTAGCACTTTGACAACAGTGTTTTAGAATATTTGAGTTCAAATATAGTGTAGAAATACCTAATTAATTTTTACTGTGGTAACATACACCGTACATAATTTGCCATTTTAACCCATCTCAAATGTACAATTCAGTGATATTATTTATACTCAGTGTTGTACACCATCACTACTACTAGCTATTTCCAACACTTTCCACCTTCCCACAGCTCTGAACCCACTAATTTTTGTTCCTATTACTTTCCCTATGCACCTCACATAAATGGAACAACTTAATTTCTTCCTTTTGTGTCTCACTTTTTTTTTTTTTTGCTTTTTGAGACAGGGTCTCGCTTTGTAGTTCAGGCTGGCCCTGAGCTCACTATGGTGCCCAGGCAAGCCGCCGCGAACTCAGCAATCTTCCTGTCTCTGCCTCCCGAGTGCTGGGATGACAGGCGTGAGCCACCACTTCCGGCATTGTGGTATGTGGTGTTGATTGTTGGTGGGCGTGTCTCCACACCCAGCATTATATGTGGTTATTGGGGATCGAACTCAGGACCTTGCACTTGCGAGGCAGGCGCTGGAACCACTGAGCTAACCCTCTGGCCCTGTGTCTCATTTATTTTGTTTAGCATGATCTTTTGAAAGTTTATCCATGTTGCAACATGTATAGGACTCCATTGTTTTTTATGGCTGAATCATGTTCTATTGTACATGAATATCCATTTATTTGTTGATGGACACTTGGGTTGTTTCTACTTTTTGGATACTGAGCATTTGTGTACAATTATTGGTTGGAGTTTTGGGTCCATGGTTTCTATTTTTTTGGTATATATCTAGGAGTAGAATGGCCAGTAAAAGTGGTGTTATGGTTTAGATCTAGACTGTCCCCCAAAGACTCATGTGTTTAGGGGTGAGGCTTTTTTTGAGGTGGGCTTTTAAAAGGTAACTGGTGAACACACTATACTTATCAGTGGATCATCTATTAATAAGTTCACTGCTAAGTGTGCTGTTAGAAGATGGGGCCTTGCCGCAGGAGGTGTGGCACTGGGAGCGTGATCTTGAAGGATGTGCCTCCCTCCCGGAATTCTTCCTTCTTTCCCTCTGCTTCCTGGCTGCCATGAGGTGACCTTTTCTCTACCTCACCCTCCCACCACACCACGTCTGCCCTGGAGCCAGCTGGTCATGGACTGAAACTCTACACTCCTGAGTCAAACTAAACCTCTCTTCTTATAAACTGTGCTATCATATATTATGTCACAGCAATGGGAAAGCTAAGACATATTTTTTTTTCTTTTTTGAGACAGGGTCTTGCTTTATAGTTCAGGCTGGCCCTGAGCTCACTATGTAGCCTAGGCAAGCCTTGAACTCAGCAATCCTCCTGCCTCTGCCTACCAAGTGCTGCCTAAGACATATTTTAATTCTATTTTTAATTTTTTGAGGGACCATTAAACTGATCCATGTAGCTGCATCATTTTACATACCTAATAATAATGAGTGTAAATTCCTAGTTTTTATGCTATACAAAGCAAGGACAAAACCAGTTAGACAGTTTGATCACACACACAGTCAATTATATAGCAGATATCAAAAACCAGGTACCTCAACTTCCAATACAGACTTCTTTCCCAGATTAACTCCATTAAGGTTTAATTCAAATGACTACGCAAATGGCAGTAACATCTACACAAAGACAAAGCCACTGAAAAAGACATCACATGATACACTTAGGGGACAGAATTTGTGTAAGTTTGGATTTTGTGTCTATCATACAGAGAATTTTATTTTATCCTTATTTCCTAATGCTGAAGGTCTAAGAGAAAATTAATCATACCTGTCTTTAGCCTGGTATCTAATTATAGAGTAGTCATGGAAACTTGTGTTTAAAACATCATTAAATGTTCAATTTCCAAAGGAACACTTTTTAAAATAAATTTCTTGAGATGGAATACATACTCATTTTAGAAAAATTAGAAACTTCAGAAAGAGAAGTCACCTGTAGATCAATTAACCTGAAAAATAACTACCAAACTGTGATCTCTGATGACTCTTTTTCTGATCTTTTTTTTTTAAGATATGGTGGGTTTTTTTTTAGTATATATGGTTAGAATTACATCATTTTAAAGCTTAAGAAAATTAATTTTGAGAGTAAGTTTAAAAATAGAATAATGAAAATGGACATTAGCTTCTAGAAAGCATCAAAATACATTTAATTAGTACTCCCTGTCAACTTGACAGCCCTCATCATCTCGTGACATCCCTTTTGATAGTATGTTATTACTATCCTTCTGCATGGGGAAGTATCATTTATGTTAATATCAGAGGCTCAAGGACATGACCACATACTGTTTCTTCTTCCATGTGTCATTGATGTTCAAAATACAGTAAATAATCATCAAAGAACTTTTGGATGATCTTTACTGATTTCATCCCACCTTCAAGGTTAGTACGCCTTAACTCAGCCTGACCCAGTGGGCCAGGTTTTGGTAGAGCTTCATCTTCCAAGACACTTTATTTAATAATCAAAAATATTTTGGGCTGGGGACGTGGCCAAGTGGTAGAACATTTGTCAGGGATATGCAAGGCCCTGGGCTTGATCCTCAGCATACATGAAAAATAAGCATTTACAAGTAATTTGAGTCTTTATGTTCATTGCTTCTCAAAAATCACCAATAAAATTATCTCTGAACTTGATTCCTTGTGACTTTTGGCTTTGCTTCATTTCCTCTTTCCTTCAACTTCTACTTTTTTCTTCCTTTCTGCTAGTAAATCACAATCCTTTGCTCCATCTTAGCATTTGTTCTTCTTACTTGGGCTCAGTCCATCTCTCCTCTGATTCTGTATCATAAACACCCATAAAGGGAACTAGCACACTCGGCCCCTCTCTTGGAAGGTGATAGATGCTGAGGCCAAAGAGAGGAGACAGGAGATTACAAATGTTTGTGCTACTGTAACCAGCACTGCCCAAACTGAACATTAAAAGTTAGATTTCTTTCTTTTAGGAATAAGCAACTTCTCTAAGCTTCCCCCTGTGGAGCACATAATCAACACTCTCTCCTCCCCCTCAGCACAAAAGCAAAACAGTATACAGATACCTGGTCCAGGAAACAGAAGCCCCATTTCCCTCCACAAGGAAGGAGTCAGGGAGCTGAAGAGGGCTGGTGTGATGAAGTGGAGATCCACATT
The DNA here is from genome assembly GCA_004025085.1 of Thryonomys swinderianus. NCBI lineage: Eukaryota > Metazoa > Chordata > Mammalia > Rodentia > Thryonomyidae > Thryonomys > Thryonomys swinderianus. The sequence continues at coordinate 8,740 of PVIC010056206.1, forward strand.
ATCTCTGTGTTCTTTTCCCCTCTATTCCTTACTACAAAAGACCCTTACCCACCTGTACACGGTGAAATAATAATTTGAGATAAATTCCTTAAAGCTAGCTTTGAATAAATCTTTTTTCTTTTTACCTTCTTTTTCCCCTCTTATGTCTCCTTTGATTTGATCGGTGGCAAATGAATCTAAGTGTGTAAACTCAAGTGGCCAGTAACACTATGATTTTCTTTCTTTTATTCTCTTTACTATTAGTAATGAAACTCTTTTTATTGGGAATAGGCTATGTGAAAGGTCTTTGGGGAAACACATGGCAACTGTAAGAGTAAAATGATGACATTTTCTTTCAAGCGGGAGTCAAGGGCTACCTGCTTTCCCTCTTTACAGTGTCATCTTGAGCACTTTCATAGGCCTAATAAAAATGGCCTGATCTTTCCATTTTACAGGACAAAGTCATGGGCTCTTCTGACCTTGAAACTGTAAACACCAACCTCTGGATCTTCCTCAGAGATCTCTATCACAAGGTTCATCTTCTTGGCATTAAGAGAAGTTTTAATTGTTCTCTCCCACTTTTCTGTATAAATTTGTGTGAAAAATCTCACATTTTCCTGTCATTTTGTGCTGTTTCCCATGCATGCTCTCTCTAGCAGTACTTACCCAAATTAAAGTTATGTTCTCTGTTTTATAGAGACTTGTAGAAAGAACTTTTTGTTTGCCCAGCACTGTGATGATCTAAAAAATAGTCTCATCTGTTTAATCATTTCTCATTTGTCTCTTCCCCAAGTAACACTCCAAGTACACTATTATACGAGAAAGACTTAGGTCACATGCTCGGCTGTAACCCTCAACTGCTCTCCAAACAGTGCATCCTAGGGGCTCCTTTCCAGGTCCTTCATATTCCAAAGAACTGAGCAAGACACACAGAAAAGGCAGTGACTGTTAGAGGTCCTGAGGCAGCGGCAGCCAAAAGCCATGCCACACAGCAGGTAGACTGACAGGAGGTTTTATTTAAGGGGGAAGAAGAGGCTCCTGCATGAGAGAGGGGTAGAAGCAGAAGCTGGGAACAAAGGAAGAGATGATCTTAGATAATCCTGGGTACAGGGGACCTATGTAAGGGCCAGAGTGAGGTAACTTCTAACCTCTGGCCCTCTATTTTATATATAGTCCTTCTGGCTCCTTCACCTCCCTGTAGCTCCACCCCACTGAGCTTCTGCAAGAAGAAAAACCTTGGAAGGCAAGGTGGCTCGTGATAGGCTAGAAGTTACCTCACTCTGGCCCTTACATGGGTCCCTGAACCCAGGATTATCTAAGACGGTCTCTTCCTTTGTTCCCAGCTTCTGCTTCTGCCCCTCTCTCATGCAGGAGCCACTTCTTCCCCCTTAAATAAAACCTCCCGTCAGGCTACCTGGTGTGTGGCGTGGCTGTTGGCTGCCGCGCCAGAGTTTTAACAGTGACGGTATACAATTATTGAAGGGAAAAAGAGATATGCTATACCGATAAGAGTGCCCTGGCAGCGCTAGAGATTTAGGTCAGTGGTTCTGGTGTCTGCCTTGAAAGTACAAGGCCCTCAGTTCGATCCCTGGTACCACACACGACAGTGCCAGGCATGGTGGCTCACACCTGTAATCCCAGCTCTCGGGAGGCAGAAGCAGGAGGATTGCTGAGTTCGAGGCTTGCCTGGGCTACACAGTGAGCTCAGGGCCAGCCTGAACTACAAAGCGAGACCCTGTCTCAAAAAAAAAAAAAAAAGAAAACAAAAAGCTTAAAATCCCCAACCGAAAAGCCCCAGACCTCATTTTACAGGTTACTGAGCTTTCTCAAGAAGCTTCTTTAGGACTTCCTGTTCCCCCAACACACCCAGCTGGTGACATGTACTTCCCCTGGGTTTCTCCTAGCTCCTGGGAGCGTACATTTTAACTGCGCCCTGTTATAGAGGACTTCCATAACTACATAACCATGAATTCTAAAACGCCATCCAGTCGTTCTCCGACTCATTGCTATTTTTCGCCACAACACACTTAGTTATCAGAATTAACAGTTATCTGTGCATTGTCAGACACTCAAACTTCTCCATTCCCAGATGAAAGATGAAAGACAGGAAATATTGAGAAGGGACTAGAAATGTCATTTCCTCTTTTGCTTTTCTTTTTTAAACTTCCCCCGCGATAACCTATCCTTTTTCAATTTCTTTGTCGTGAAGAACGATGAAATCCTTGTTATGAAAAGTGCTCCCCTTCAGAGGCAGCGAGTAGGAGTGCCAAGGACTGACATCGGCTCCATA
>PVIC010056207.1:0-11003 GCA_004025085.1 Thryonomys swinderianus
TGGATCAAATCTCTTAGTTTATAAACAATATAGTTCTCTGCTTCTGGCGGGCCAGTGTGGGCACTGAAGAGTACACACCAAACACCCCAAAATTGCTCACTGGAGTAAGAGAATGAATTCCTGGGGGGAAATAAGGTCAAGTGTTGGTAAGGGTAGCTAAGTCCAGTCTGATTTATTTTCTGGATCTCTTCAGTTGGTAGCTACCTGCCCTGGAGTGGAACCAAGTTGGGGGATGTTCCAAGAATGTCACATACCTCCAGTTCACTGGCACTGGCACTGGATGGAGTACAAACAGAAACTTATAAGGCACCATTTTTGCTTCTGTTACAGATAGGGAATTCCATATCTAAGTCCCTTACTCCCTTGGAAAGTGTTCTTAAATACTGGAAAATGTTTGATCCTCACTTGCTGAAAAAGAGCAGTTTAATGTCTCACCACACCCATGCATGGCCAACTTGCCCCCTAGAGCTAAGATGGAAAAAAGAGGGAAATATTGATTATTATGCTATTTCACAACTAAGACTACACTGTAAGGAAAAGAAAAATAGACAAAACTACCATATATTGAGATCTTTTTTGCATTAAGGAATAAGTAATATTTGTGTTTAAAATGTATATGTGAGGTTCAAAAATGCCAGACAGATACAATGCCAGAGCTTCACAGAGACAGACCAGGCAAGTGGTACACAGGAGAGCTTGTGGGGAACCTAGACAACAAAGGAGGCCCTCGCCATTACCAGTGCCCAAGGCTGTGCCTACCTGCTTCCACCCAAACCAAGCCAGAGGCTAGTAAAGACATACTGGGTAAGTAAAAAATGGTGGAAGTAGTGCAGTGAGTCAGCAAAAATGGAGCCAGGGTACCACTGAGCAGCAATTGGGCCTGCAACTCATCTAAGTCCAGGGTGAGTCCAGAAGGTCTTGGAACCTTCATTTCTTCTTGGGCCAAACAGGATGTAACTGTGACATGGAGAAGAACATCCAAACACACCACCTGGTACTCTGGACAATGAATGAGTATCACTCTAGTACTGGAACCTGTACAGAACCTTCAGTTAGTTCCTCCACCCAGTCTGCCACGTCTAAGAAATCACTCACTAGAAGAGTAAGGGAATGCGAATTTGGTAGAGTCTGATCCACCCACAAGAGCCTGGGTTCTTGCAGAGTTCAAACCTGTAGAGGTTCATTAAGCTCAACTCAGGCATTATATTCAGAAACTAGATAAAAGATGATAGATTTCTCCACTTGACTAATGTGCTTAGCTTGGCATATTGTTGCTGATTTTGATATTGTTGCTACTCTTTGTATTTATTCACTCTGACTACTTTTTTTTCATTTTGCAACTTTGCTGATACTGAATCTGTCCAACTCTATCTGGGTTTCTGTCTTCTTAATTGTTTTCATCTTTATAGAAGATGGAAACTAGTTTTGGTTTGCCTTCTACCACTAGGTTCCCTGTTCTCCTCTTGTACCCACACCCTCTCCTGTCTTCTAGTCAGTATGAATAACCAGAAGTAAAAGGCTCTCAGTCTTCCCTAATTCCTCTTCTTTATATTATAAGAAGGTGTACAAAGTTTCCAGTGGTCCTGTGCTTCTCAGTTTGTACTGTTTTATATATGCCCCTTACCTTCAGTTACCTTCTGGCGTATATGAGGTTCTTGAGATCTATGTGATCTTTGTAAATCTGCTAGCCCTATTTCTTTCATTCTCCTTCTATCTTACTACCTCCCCAACTCCCCAGTGAACTTTTATTCCCAAATGTTAATGCTGGTACATTTAAGGGCCTGTTTGTTGTAAACACATTGCTAATTAATTCTAAATTTTGGCATATAGACATAGAGATAACTTATGAGTTCAAAGTCTTCAGAATAGAAATTATCAAAACTTTTCATTCCCTTGACTGAATTCGATACTGTTGATGGTAGTGATTGTATAATGGCAACAAAGATAATGTGATTATTCTGTTCAAATACCTCCCAATGTGTGTCAGAAATGAGAACTCTCAAGGGCCATTACAAACTCAAGGAGGAAAACCCAGAGCTACTTCCTAAGGGTCCTGAATAATAATAAGAAAGAGAATTGCAACAAACACTGTCCAAACACCAGGCAAAGAATTAAACAAGTAACATAAGCAACCACAAAGGAATAGAAATGATGCCAGACATGGTGACTCACACCTGTAATCCCAGCACTTGGGAGGCAGAGGCAGGAGGATTGCTGATTTCAAGTCTTGCCTGGCCTACATAGTGAGCTCAGGGCCAGCCTGAACTTTGAAGTGAGATCCTGTCTCTAAATAAATAAATAAATGAATAAATAAATAAGAAAGAAAGAAAAGGGGAAAAAATGAGAAAAAAAAATTAAAAAGCCAGACACAAAGATCACCACCACAGGGAAATTTAGGGAAAAGGGAAATAGAGCAAACAGAAACTCAAGCACCATGACTCTTTGAAATGGTAACAAAAGGATATCTAGTAAAATGGAAATTAGAACACATCTCTGAGATGAAAACTGAGATACTGTCCACAGTGAAGGACTTCATTAAAGAAGAGATTGGCTTTCTGAGAAATCTCCAGACAGATCTCCACAATGGTTGCACAAGTCTACAAACCCATCAACAGTGGAGAAGTGTTCCTTTCTCCCCACAGCCACACCAGCATTTATTGTTGGTTGATTTTGTAATCACGGCCATTCTGTGTGGAGTGAGATGAAATCACAGTGTTGTTTTCATTTGCATCTCTCCAATGACCAGTGGTGTTGAGCATTTCTTCATATGCTTCTTAGCTGCTTTGACTTCTGCCTCTGAGAAGTGTCTGTTCATTTCAGATGCCCATTTTTGAAATGGGTCTTTAAACTTGGGGAGGCTGATGTTTAAGTTCATTATATATTGTAGATAATAGCCCTTTGTCTGATAAACAGCTAGTAAAGATTTTTCCCATGATGTTTATTGTCTTTTAGCAGTGTCAGTGACTTCTTTTGCTGTGCAGAAGCTTTTCAATAGGATGAGATCCCATTTGTTGATTCTTTCTGCTAGTTCTTGTGTTATAGAGGTTTTATTCATAAAGTCTCTGCCTAAGCCAGTGTCTCCAAGAGTTTTGCCTAACCTGTTTTCCAGCAGGCTTATTGTTTCTGTTTTAATGTTTAAGTCTCGTATTCGTTGTGAATTTAGTTTTGTGCATGGTGAAAGAGATAGGTCTAGTTTTAGGTTTTGGCAGGTTAAAGCCCAGTTTTTCCAGCACCATTTGTTAAACAGGCTATCTTTCCTCCATTGAGGATGTTTGGCTCCTTTGTTAAAGATAAGGTGGCTTAGTGTATCCGGGGATATTTCTAGATCTTCTAATCTATTCCACTGGTCCTTGGGTCTGTTACTTTGCCAGTACCATGCAGTTTTTTTTTAAATCACAGTGGCTTTATAGTGGAGTTTTAAATTGGGGATCGTAACACCCCCTGCCATGTCATGGTTGCTTAGAAAACTAGGACTAGGGGTCTCATTTGACCCTGTTATCCCCCTGCTAGGAGTATACCCAAAAGAATTTGAAAAATTACATTGGAAAGGCAAATGTACACCATTGTTCATAGCAGCTCAGTTCGTGATAGTTCAATCTTGGAAACAACCCAAATGTCCATCAACTGGAGACTGGATAAAGAAGATGTTTTTTTTTCTAAAATGGAGTATTATTCTTCCATAAAGAATGACAAGATTGATTCAGTTATATGCAAATGGGTACACCTGGAGGACACGCTAAAGAGCAAAATAAATAGATCACAGATAAGCAAATACCAGATCTTGTCTTTGATATCAGCACCTATAGATGCAAGTGAGCTCTAGAAAGTATGACAGTTTTTGTAGAATGGGAAGTTTCCAAAGAAAATTTGGTGTGGGGATATAATGAGGGGAAGGAATAAATGTTATTCTGAAATAAAATAAAAGAGCATGTATATAGGGGGTGGGGAGGTGTGGGTGGGTGGGGATATGGGTAAAAATGAGAATTAACTTGTGTCATATATTGGTACAAATTCCCCAATGTTATTTGTGATTGTGAGAGTATATAAATTGTGCCAATAAAGAATTAAAAAAGAGATTGACAAGATGATAGAGATAAGATAGCAAAAGCAATGGAACCTTTTAAACAGCTTCAAGCAGAGCTCCAGGTGATGAAGAAGGAGAATGAAAGTTTGAGAAGTAGGATGAATGAAGCTAAAAACCAAATTTCAGACCTAGAGGACAGTAAAGCAGCCAATGAATAGGAAAGACATGATCTATGGAAAAGGGAAGAGACCATGAGAATTCAATTCAACACCTTCTAGACAATTTAAAGAAAAATAACATAAGACTGATTGGAGTCAATGAGGATGGAGCGGACAGTGCAAAAGACATAAAAAAAAACTATTGAAAGAAATAATGGCAGAAAACTTCACAGGAAAAGAATTGGATATACAGATAAATGAGGCATATAGGACTCCAAACGGCCATGACATAAAAATATCTAACCTAGACATATAATTATCAAAGTTTCACATGCACAACAAAATAATGAAATGCTGAAAACAGAGAAAGAAAATAAAACACCTACAAAGTGAAAACCAATAGGATCACAGCAAGACTTTTTTTTTTTTTTTGAGACAGGGTCTTGCTTTGTAGTTCAGGCTGGCCCTGAGCTCACTATGTAGCTCAAGCAAACCTCAAGCTTAGCAATCCTCCCGTCTCTGCCTCCTGAGTGTTGGGATTACAGGTGTGAGCAACCACGCCCGGCACTGTGGTATGTGGTATTGATGGCTGGTGGGCGTGCGTCTCCATTCCCAGCATTGTTTGTGGTTACCAGGGATCGAACTCAGGACCTTGTGCTTGTGAGGCAGGCACACAGCAAGACTTTTCAACACAAACACTCAACACAAAGGAGAGCCTGGAGGGAAGTGTTTCAAGGAGTACAGGATAACAACTTCCAATCTAGATTGATATATCCTGCAAAACTATCTTTCAAAACTGTTTTCAGAAAAAAGATACTTCCATGAAAAATAACACTGAAAAACTTTACAAATATGAAACTTACACTTCAAAACATTCTAAAGAATATCTTGGAAAAAAAGAAAATTACAAACACATAAGACAAACAGAGTGAACTCATGGGGCAAACAAGTAACTGATTAGAAAAGGGGAAAAGTAAGGAAGAAAAGAGCCAAGAACTGGGAAACATGGTGGCTCTAAGTCTGTCCATATCGGTCATAACCATTAACGTCGATGGACTCAGTGGCCCAACTAGAAGACACAGACTGGAAGATTGAATTAAGAAGCAAGATCCTACAATCTGCTGCATACAGGAAACACACCTAATTCAGAAAGAAACCCTTGGACTGAAAATAAAGGGATGGAAAACAATTCTCCATGTAACAGGAAACAGAAAAAAGTAGGAGTGACTTTCTTGTTTGCAGATAAAATAGTCTTCAAACCAAAACTGATTAAGAGAGTCAAAGGTGGTCACTATATTCTCATACAGGGAAAAATCCAGGAGAAAGAAATAATAATCATAAATATTTATGCACCAAACCCTAATGCACCCAACTGTATAAAATAAATATTAATGGTCATGGAAAGCCAGATAACCACTAATACAATAATGGTAGGGGACTTCAATACTCCACTGTCAAAAATTGATAGAGTGACTGGACAAAGAATTGATAAGGAAATACTTGAGTTAAAGCAAACTTTTGAACAAATGGACTTAATAGATGCTATAGAGTATTTCACACTACAAAGTCAGAATACACCTGCTTCTCAGCTGCTCATGGATAATTCTCCAAAATAGATCACATCCTAGTTCATAGAACAGGTTTAAGTTAATGAAAAAGAATTGAATGTATCCTCTGGATACTATCAGACCATAGTGCCTTCAAAGTGGAGCTGAATGGCAAAGGAAATTCAAGATCATCACAAATAAATGGAAATTGAACAACACTCTGTTGACCAACCAATGGGCCACAGAAGAAGTTAAAGAAGAAATTAAACAGTATCTAAAATTGAATGATAACTGCAGTGAAACATATAGGAATTTATGGGACACAATGAAAGCAGTTCTTTGAGGGAATTTCATAGCAGTGAATGCCTACACCCAGAAACAATCTAATGCTGAATCTCAATCTATTAGAAAAAGAGGAGCAAGACAAATGCAAAGCTCATACAAGACAGGAAATTACAAGGATCAGAGCAGAAATTAATGCAGACAAAGAGACAAATTAATGGAGACATAGAGAATGATACAAAGAATCAATGAATCAAAGAGTTGGTTCTTTGAAAGGATAAATAAAATCGATAGATCCTTAGCCAACTTTATCAAATAAAGGAAGGAAAAGGCTCAATCCATGCTATCAGGAACAAAAATGGGAAAATCAGCGCAGATCCAGGGGAAGTCCAAGGAATAATAAATATGTATTTTGAAAATTTGTACTCCATAAAGATGGAAAATCTAGAAGAAAGGGATAGATTCCTAGACACATATGAACGTTCAAAGCTGAATGAAGAGGATATAAAAATATTAAACAACCCAATATCATCTGTGAAATTGAAAATGTAATAAAAAACCTACCAACAAAGAAAAGCCCTGGTCCTGATGGTTTCACTGCAGAATTCCACAAAGCTTTTGAAGAAGAGTTAATGCCACTACTTCTTAAACTCTTAAATGAAATTGAAAGGAAAGCAGCATTCCCATATTCATTCTTTGAAGCAACCATTATCTTGATTCCAAAAGGACAGAAAGACCCAACCAAAGAAGAAAAATCAAGCCAATCTCTCTAATGAACATTGATGCAAAAATCCTCAATAAAATATTAGCCAACAATACAGACAGTTATCAAGAAAATCATACGCCCTGATTAAGTTGGATTTATCCCAAGGATACAAGACTGGTTCAACATATGTAAATCAAAAAATGTAGTACACTATATTAACAGACTGAAGGACAAAAAACATGTGGTCACCTCAATAGGTGCAGAAAAAGGTTTTGACAAAAAACCTTCATCACCATTCATTTTGAAAACCCTACAGAGAATCAAAATCAATGGCCTGTATCTCAAATTAATATAAGCTATTTATGAGAAACCAACAGCCAACATCATACTAAATGGGCAAAACCTGAAACCTTTTATGCTAAAATCAGGAACAAGACAAGGATGTTCACTGTCACCACTCTTGTTCAATATAGTGTTGGAACAGCCACAGAATTAGGCAAGCCAAAGAAATAAAAGAAATAAAGATAGGTAAGGAAGAACTGAAATTGCCATTATTCACCAATGATATAATCCTCTATATAGAGGATCCTAAAAACTCAACCAAAAGACTGCTAGACTTAATTGCCATATTTATCAGTGTAGCTAGAAACAAGGTCTATGCTCAAAACTCAACAGCCTTTGTATATATAAACAATAGATTCCCTGAGAGAGAAACTGGGGAGTCAATCTCTTTCACAGTAGCACCCAGAAAAATGAAATAACTAGAAATCAATCTAACAGAGGAGGTGAAAGACCTATACTTTGAAAACTACAGGACTCTGAAAAAGGAGATATAAGAAGATATCAGAAAATGGAAAGACATCACTTGTTCCTGGGTAGGAGAACCAACATTATGGAAATAGATGTACTCCAACAACTGCTATAGAGATTCAATGCAATTCCAATTGAAATCCCAACACCATACTTCACAGAGGTAGAGAAAATAATCCAAAAATTCATCTGGAACCACAAGAGATCTAGAACAGCAAAAGCAATTATAAGCAACCAGGACATGGCAGTGGGTATTACAATCTCCAACATAATGCTACTGTGATAAAAACTTCATGATACTGTCATGAATGGTAGCACAGGATTATTTATAATCAGTAAATGTTTACCTCTTTTTTCTTTTGCCCAATTAAGAGCTAGAGTTCAGGCCCACAATTTGGCCCATTGCGCAGACTGGCCTTATGGAAGAGGTCTGGTTAAGAGCGCCTTTTCAATTGTGACAACAGTGTTTCTAGATTGGTGAGTTCCATCTTTGACTAAGTTACTTCTATCAGCGAACATGTTGTACTCAGCTTCAGACAAGGGTTTTGTTGGCAGATCTGGTCTGCTTGCAAAGAGTTCATCACTCAAGATGAAATCATAATGATCTGGTGGGCCAACCTCAGTGGGCAGATAGGTAGCCAAGTTTAAAGGTTTTGTCACTTGGAAAGGTGAGTTGGGGATTTTCACAGAGGATCCCTTGGTATTGAGCAACATGGCTCTTCAAACAACAATGTCCTTGACTGTTGAGAAACTAAAAAAAAAAGTAGGTGGTAGGGCCAGAGGTTGAGCTCAGTGGTTCTGGCACTTGCCTGCCAAGCACAAGCTCCCTGGTTTAATCCCTGATCACCACATACAACAATACTAGGGCATGGTGGCATGCCCACCAGTAATCAGTACCACATACCACATTGCATGGCTTGGTGGCTCACTCCTGTAATCCCAGCCCTCAGGAGGCAGAGGCAGGAGGATTGCTGAGTTTGAGGTTTGCATGGGCTACATAGTGAGCTCAAGGCCAGCCTGGACTGCAAATTGAGACCCTATCTAAAAAAAAAAAAAGCAGGTGGCACTTGAACAGTCAGGTTTGTCCCAGAGTTGCTTTGTAATTCTCCTTAATCAGAAAATGGTAGCCACCAGGTCCCTCAAGCAAGGGGACCACCTCCTTGCCACAGGATCTGAGTTCCTTGACAGGTATGCAATGGGCCTTTCCCAGAGTCTAATCTTTTGGATTAAGAACCCTAAACCTACCTTTCTTTGTCAATGAACATGTTGAAAGTTCTCATCAAACCAAGAATGATTAAGGATGGCCATTAGTGGTGCTTATTTTATGGTCTGTAAAGACTTAGTTTGATCTAGAGTCCAATGTTGTATTTGTCTTTTATCTTTTTCTCCTGCTGACATGTCACAGAGGAGTATAGCCTTTTTTAACAAATCCAGGGATCCATATTTGGTAGAATTATGCAGCTTTTAGTAACTCTCTAAGTTGTCTTTTATTTTTTGGACTTAAGATAGATCATTTTACTTGTAGGGGGGAGGGAGGACAGACATCTAAGTCTTTTTCCAGATAGCATACTTTAAATTTGTATATTTGGACCTTTTTCCAAAAGATTTTTTGTTTTGTTTTGTTTTATTTTTTTGGTTTCCCTTTCCAGTTTTTTTAAACTGAATTCTTTATTGGTACACTTTATATACAGCCCACAATCACACACAACATTGGTGAATTTGCATCAGTATATGACATAAGTTGATTCTCATTTTTACCCACATCCCTAGTCACCCTACAACCCACCACCCCTATAAACATGTGCTTTCCTTTTCTTTTAAAATCATATTTATTCTTTCCCCTCATTACTTTCCCCTATCACTTCCCCTTTCAGCATTTCCTATTTCACAAATTCTATCATAAAACTAGGATTAGAAGCCCCATTTGACCTTGCTATTCCCCTGCTAGAAATAATTAAAAGAATCATATCATAAAGACATATATGCTCCCATGTTCATAGTAGCTCAATTTGTGATAGCTCAATCTTGGAAACAACCCAGATGCCCATCAACTGAGGACTGGATAAAGAAGACTTTTTTTTATATAAAACAGAGTGTTACTCTGCCATAAAGAATGGCAACTTTGAGTCATTTATATGCAAATGGGCACACCTTGAGAACACACTAATAAGTGAAATAAATAGATCACAGATATGTAAATACCATGTCTTTTCTCTGGAATGAGAACCTGTAGATGTAAATGACTTCTAGAATGTATGATAGATTTTGTGAAATAGGAAATATTCCAAGAGACTTTATATGCAGTAGTCAGTAGGTGGCAGAGTAGGGCTTATGTTCTCTTCCATCTGTCTGATCTATTTGGACTGCAAATCAGCAAATCATCTCCGTACTGTAAGGGGTGGTTGTTATCCATATGTGGAAATTGAGCTAGATCATCAACAAGACCTTCTCCAAAGAGTGTGAGAGAATGTTGAATTCTTGTGACCAATGGGTCTAGGCAAATTGGCCCTTTTGCCCTGTCTCTGTTTTACCGCACAAAGGCAAAAAAGAACTGGTTGATAGGTAGGACCTGTATGCAGAAGGAAGTGTCTTTTAGATCCAAAAAGGTGAACCAGGCAACGTCTGGGAGGAGAAGACTTAGGAGGGTATAAGGGTTAGGGGCCACAGACTGCAAGGTAGTAGTAGAAGTACACTGATGGCACAGAGATCATGTACAGGCCTATAATCCCAAATGAGTGTCTATGCAGGAAGAAGAGTATTCCAAGGTGACTGACAGTTTTTAGGATCTCAAATGGTTTCAGGCAGGAAATGTGATGCTGTATGCTAATTTGAGTCTCTCATGACACAGTGTATTGTTTAATGCTGACAGAGGTAGCAATTGGGTGGAGTTCAATTACCAGGGGGACATGATTGATGGCAAGCCTGGCAGCAAAGTCTTCTGCCCAAACCTCTGGGAGTACTTTAGTGACAGATTACAAAACTTGTAATAACTATGCAGGAATATTCTATAAAAACATAATTACCTAGTTAACCCATTATTGCTTAATAGCTAATTCATAGTAGTCTAATTTAATTGTTTTAATTGAATTCTTTATTGGTACAATTTATAAACATCTCACAATCACACATAATATTGGGGAATTTGTACCAATATATGACACAAGTCAATTCTCATTTTTACCCATATCCCCACCCACCCACCCACACATCCCCACCCCCTATATACATGCTCTTTTATTTTCTTTCAGAGTCATATTTATTCCTTAACCTCAGTACATTCCCACACCAAATTTCCTTTGGAAATTTCCCATTCTACAAAAACTGTCATACTTTCTAGAGCTCATTTCCATCTACAGGTGTTCATATCAAAGAGAAGATCTGGTATTTGCCTATCTGTGATCTATTTATTTCACTCTTTAGCTGGTCCTCCAGGTGTACCCATTTGCACATAAATAAATCAATCTTGTCATTCTTTA